>PVIC010036145.1:0-18596 GCA_004025085.1 Thryonomys swinderianus
ACTGAACTATAATCCTGTCAGTAGTCTGATCCACTTGCCTCCCCAGAGCCTCACAAGGCATGTGTGAGGCTTCAGCTGGACGTCTAGATTGAAGCCACAACACACACGTAGCAATGATAGCATGACAGGGAACAAAATTATCTTAGTGCAAAGTTATACTGTGACAGACTATTTCTCGCAATACTTGGGAATGAACCCACGGATTTTGTACTAAGCTGCACCTCAAGGCTCTTTTCTCTTTTTAATTTTGAGAGAGTGTCTCACTTGCTAAGCCTCCAGGTTGTCCATGCTGCATTCCAACAAGGTGTTTAAAAAATAATAAAGAAAACCAAAGTAACCAAATACCTGCAATGTACAGAGAAAAGTTACAAAAGAAAAATGTAAGTTTGTCAGACTCCCTGAATTCATGTATTTCTCCTAGACTTTCCAAAATACTCCAGCTCTTCCTTTGGAAACAGTGTAGCTTTGGTGTGGAATTCCCAGGACCCTTCGGCTGATGATATGACTGGACAGGTACACACCACCGGAGCCCTTAAAAATGAACAAAGTAGCAACAGAACCTGAATTCTTATTGTTACAAGTGGTAAATTATTTTTGCATAGACATTATTGAGTGATACATATGCTACATATTTTATTTGGGAAGATAGAAGGAGATTCACACCTTGGAGAAATTTTTGTTGTTGTTTTTTTTCATCCAGAACCAATATCAGAGGGAGAAAATAATAGATTTTTATTTTCAGAATCCACTGAGGCTTTCATTAGGTTTGCTATTTAAATTTAAATTAATTGTCTGATTTCTCTGTTTCATTTTCACCAAATAAAACAACATATGACCATGCCACAAATTCTCACATTTCTGTGACAGAATATCAATAAAAACCCTCACAATATCACATACTTAGTAGAAGTTTTCTTTTAGTGGGAACAAAAGAATGTGCTTTATTTCCTTGCCCAGCCTACCCATGGGTTATAACTGCCTCCTATCAGCAGACCCGAGCTGACCGATGGCCGACAGGGAAACCCCAGTGAAATCACGCTGGAGATGAGGCTCAAGATATTTCAGGTAAAAATTTAGAGAGGTTAAATCAGAAGGTGAAATAATTACTTTATAGCCTCAAATCCAAATGAACACTTTTGCCATTGGGACAGCCATTCTGGGTTGTTTTAATTGAGAAAATTTAAGGTCAATTCCTCTGTCTTAAAAAAAACCCTAAAATATTTGATGTACCAACAAACCTGAATAGGAGGGATCTTCCACAGAGTCACTGTCAGAGCAAGGAAATCAATAATGAAGAACGGAAGGCACTTCTGGTACACAGTCCCCAAACCCAAGACTAAAGGAAATACTTGCTGTAGTGGCTGAGAAGAAGAAAATATTTTACAGGTTTAAACTATGCTTTATAGTTTTAAACAAGATAAAGTTTAAAAGCATTCAGCAACATCAGTAGTTGCCAACTATGAAAATGAAGTTTGGTGTGCACAGAACTTCAAGAACAAAATGGCGTCACTCAAAGGCTTCATGTCATTAACAGGTGATTTACTTTGTTTGTCAGGAGAAATCATTTTAACTTCACTGTATTGAGGAGCAAGACTTTGTTTTATTCCCAGAACAAATCTTAGTTGATGAAATCCTCTACTTTCTACGGGCACAGCTTTTGTAAGTTTCTAGAGCGGTTTATCCTGACTGCAGGTAAAAGTCATGTGATATTGCAGGGTTTCCATCCCGTAACTTACATTTGGTGGAATATTTAGCAGAAACTACTGGGGAAAACGGGGTTTTGAACCACTCATGTTATCTCTGTGTATCAGAATTTTTTCAGCTACTTAGACCAGATGTAAAGGTTTTGTAAAATAGCAGTAATGTGACTTGCCTTGGAATATTATCTGCATCCCAGGTCTGTATGGATATGGAGGATCTGTTTTGGTCCTTATTAGTTAAATCAAGTAATTTGCAACCTATAATGCTTGCTACTCAGTTGACTTGCTATTCAGACACTACCTCAGTAGTGTCTTTTGGTCATGTTTTAATCACAGAACGCCTCAAGTGATAGTTTTGAGTAATCCCCCTGCCTTTAATTATGCTATTTTTCAAGTAGTCTGTGTATAACTCAAATTTAGTATACTAGAAGATAACATAGCATTGTTCAGACATAATCATGGAATTGTAGGTTAAATGTTCAATTGTGGTTAAGTAGTTTTCAGCTTATATTTTTCAGTTCATTGGTTTTTATTTAACATAGCCACCAATTTGTACAGAACTCATTACTCTCTGGTCCATAGAATTTTACTTCTTTTCTTTGTAGCACAGGTTTTGAGACATAGTGGTTACGTTTACCTGGAGAGTTTGGAACCTGTAGGTACGATGTCCTGGTCATTTTACTCCCTGCCCCTCCCTTCTTGATCCCTTACAATTTTATGCTTCCTTGTTTCCTAACATGGCTCTTTATTTTGCTCTTTAATTTGTGTCTATTTTGAATCCCTCTTACAGAAATGGTGTAATATTTAACCTCTTTATGACTGACTCATCTCAGTCAGTGTTACTGTCTGAAGGTGCATCCATTTTTGCACAGATGATTCAAATTCATCCTCCACCCTGGCTGAACTGTACTCACCTGTGTTCGCTTCTTCACCTTTTCTCCAGCTGCTCATCTGCTGATGGGCACCTAGGCCGTCCCCGATGGGTACCCGTGTGAGGTTCGCCACTGTCAACAGAGGCGTGCACGGATTGCGATGCTAGGGTGACTGTTTTTCTGGAAAGGTACCCGGGAGAGATCTAGCGGGGCCATGTGAAATATTCGTAGTATTTTGTTAACCGTAGAACAGAAGACCATGATCTGCCACCTCCCCTGAGCGATGGAACCAGTAACTTCTCTGGCTCTTTGGACTCACCTGTGCTGGACATTTCCTATAAACGGAATCACGTGTTTTGTGTCTGGCTTCTTGCACGCAGCATGATGTTGTCAAAAATTCATCCCTGTAGCACGTGTCAGTACTTTCCCCTTTTCATGGCTAAATAATACTGCATTGTGTGGTACTCACTTTGCCCGTCTCTTCCTCAGTGGACATTTGAGTTGTTTTCTCTTCTTGAATATTATGAATGATGCAGCTCTGAATGTTAATGTACAAGTTTTCACTTGAGCATGTTTCTGCATTCTTGTGTATATATCGACAGCAATGAAATTTGTAGGTCACGTGGCAATTACTTTTTATACCGAAAATCATATAAGCTTTTATTTTAAATATTTATTATTTCGACATGATTTTAAAATGACTTACTATGAGTGTTTAGCTCTAGGATAAAATATTACAATTTGATATATGCATACAAAATCTAACAATCAAAATAACATTTTCACTCTCCCGTGTATTGCCATTTCTATCACTTGGCGACCTTTACTGCTTTTCCACGGTGTTATGTGGACTCGATGGTTAATTGGAGTGGACTGTAGTTCCCAGAGTGCCCTTGAGAACGTTAGAAAGGCCTTCCTACCCCCTGTGTTGTGGAACCTCCTTTCTGCCCGCTCTCTTCCCCTTCCTGTCGTCTGTGGCCTCCGTGTTCTACTCTGCTTCCCCGTGGCCCACTTTCACGATTGCTACACAGCGAGAACATTTGGTATCTGCCCCTGTGTATCTCGTTTATTTTTGCTGAACACAATGCCTTCCAGCCCTACCCATGTTGAACTAACTGACCGACTTTAGTCCTTTATGTGGTGAGATAATATTCCATTTCCACACGTATTACCTTTTAATTCACTGCTCTATGGGTAGGTATTTCAGTGGAGTCCCTCTCTAAGTAACTGGCCACAGTCATGCAATAGCTCAGACGTACAGGGCTGACTTCTGCACCTCATTTCCTTTGAATACAAAAGCAGCAGTGGGACGGCTGGGTCATCTTGTACCTGTTCTGTCAGTTTTTCTTCTCTTTTTTAGGAAATACTGTGTTTTCCATAGTGGATGTGTCCACTTCCATCTCCACCAATAGTGTATGAATTCCTTTTCCCCTGGGTTTATTTGCATGTTTGTGTTTTTCTAACGGGCATTTTAACTGGGATAAGATGAGATTTCACTGCTACCTTACTGACTTTGAGTTGGTGATTCATGATTCTGATGATTTGTTCAAAACCTTGGCTATTTGTACATCTTCTGTTGAGAAGTATCTATTCTGATCATTTTGCCATTTTCCCATCAGACTGATTTTGTTGTTATTATTTGACTTACTTGTGTGTTCTTGACACTAACTCCTTGTTTAATGAAGACTTTCCTCTACTCCATAGCTTTTTTTCCTCACTCTGTTGCTTACTTCCTTTCCCTTGCAGATTTACAATTTGGTATAATCCCATTTGCCCATTTTATATTGAAAATCATATAAGATTTTATTTTGAATATTTATTATTTTGACATTGTTTTGAAATGACTTGCTATGTGTGTTTAGCTCTAGGATAAAATATCATATTTTTGTTTTATATTATTTATATAGTTTTGCTTTTCTTATCTGTGCTTTTAGATTTTATACAAAAATATTTACCTACAATAATGTCATTTTCCCTGTGTTTTCTTTTAATGGATTCTCAGGTTTTGATCTTACGTTTAGGTCCTTGACCCACATTAAATCCACTTTTGTATGTGATGAGAGATAGAGTCTAGGTCTTTTCATTTTACAGGTATATTCAGATCTCTCCAAACCATATTGGAGACATTGTCTTTCCCCCATTGTATATTTTTGGAATTGGCGGTAAGTGCGTAGATGAATTACAGATTTTTCTGTTGTGTTCTACTCATTGTTCTATTTATCTCTGCATCAGTAACGTGATGTTTTCAATTTTAGATCTTTGTAGTTTCTTTTAAAATCAAGTATGGTGATTCCCAGCGTTGTTCTTCCTTCTCATAGCTGCTTTTGCCACTCTGGAACGTCTGTGGTTCCGCGGGAATTCTGTGATATTTCCCCAGGTCTCTGGAGAACATCGTCAGTGTGTTAACGAAGATTGTGCCAGGTCTGTAGGTCACCTCGGGAGGATGCAAAACTTACTAATAGTGATTCTTCCCACCCATTTGCGGAGGATGTCTTCCCACGTGTACACACGCCTTCTGTAATTTCTTCCATCACTATTTTGTGCTACTGTTTATTGTAGAGATTACTCCCATCCTTCACTGAGTTTATTCCTAGGGTTTTTTGTAGCTACTGAGGAGTTTTAAAAATTTCTTTTCAGGCAATTATTTATTGGTGTATAGAAATGTCACTTTTTATTTTTATTTATTTTTTTACTTTTAGCAGCATGTTTGCAGTACGTGATGGGTACATTCACTGTAGTGGATAGGTGTACGTGACAGCGCATTTCAATTTCCGGTTCTTTCCACTCCCATTTTATTCTTGCATATGATTCCTTTATCTTACAAAATCTTATTAAGCTAATTATCATATATTCAGAAATATATGAAAACCAGACTAATAGAACAATGAACATATCAGACATTGAAAACAATTGAAATAAGTCAAGGTACACTTTTAGATGCATTGTCCACACAAGACTAGAGCCTCACTGCGTACATGTCTCTCTCTCCTATTGTCTATTTTTATTAAATATTTATATTTTTATATAAGAGGAGCTGTGCAGTATTTAAGCTTGTATGTCTAGATTACTTCTCTTAATATTATGGCTTCAAGGCAAATACTTTCCTCCAAATGATACTGTTTTTTGAAAGTGAATCTTGTACTGTGATCTTTAATGAATTTCTTTATTGGTTTCAATATTTTGGTGGTCTTTAGGATTTTATGCATAGAAAATCATGTGCTCTGCAAATAAAGATAATTTTTTTCCTTTCCAAGGAAGATGTCCTTTATTTCTTTTTCGTGCCTAAGATTAAGAGCTAAGACTTGAGATATTATTCTTAAGGTGACTGGTGAAAGTAAACATTTTATTTTCTTCCAGATCTTATAGGAAACATTTTCAGCTTCTCTCCAATTAGAACAATATTATCCATCAACTGTTATGTAGCCTTTGTCTTGTTGAGGTATACTTGTTCTAGGCATAATTTGCTCAAGGTTTTTCTCATGAAAGGATATTAAATCAAATGACTATAAAGCAATATATTTAATGTTAAAAGATTATCACGTTCTCTCTGTATTCATTCAGATGTTCATACAGGGTTTGTTCTTCAATTTACTGGTGTTCTGAATCACGTTTATTGAATTGTACATGCTGAACCATCATCGCATTCCTAGAATATATTCCACTTTATTGTGGAGTGTAATTTTTTCAGTGTGCTATTGCATTTGATTTGCAAGCATTATGTTGAGAATTTTTGCATCTATGTTCATTAGACGTATTGTTCTATTGTTTTCAGTTGTTCCATAGTTTTCCATAGTTTATGCTTTTGTCTGGTTTTGGTATCAGGACAATGCTGGCCTAGTAGAATGAGTTTGTCCTGTTCAATTTGTTGGAATTATTCATATTAGTTCATCTTTAAATGTTCTGTAGAATTACCCAATGAAGCCATCTGGTCCTAGAAGTTTCTTTTTTTGGCAGAATTTTAATTACAGATTCATTGCCATGGTTTGTTATTGTTATGTCCAAATTGTGTATGTTTTCATGGTTTAACTCTGTGTGCGTGGGTTTGTCTACCTCCTCTTAAGATCAGTTTGTTGCACACAGTTGCATATAGTGAGGACTTCTTGATGATATTTTATATTCTGTGGTATCAGCTGAAGTGGTTCCATTTTCATCTCTGATTTCATTTTGATCTTCTCTCTCTAATTTGTTAGCTTAGCAAAAAATTTGTTGATTTGGTTTATCTTTTCAAAAAAAACACAATTCTTCATTTCACTGATCTTTTGTATATTGTAAAAATTTGCTTCTTAGTTTATTTTCCTGCTCTGATTTTTTTCTACTAAATTTTTCATTTGTTGTGTGATTGTCTCTCTGGTTCATGGAGTTATTTATTTAAAAGTTTTATCTTACTCTTAAGGGGGTGTTTATTGATATAAATTTCCCTTTTAGTAGTGATTTTTTTTTTTGAGACAGGGTCTTGCTTTGTAGTTCAGGCTGGCCCTGAGCTCACTATGTAGCCCAGGCAAGCCTTGAACTCAGCAATCCTCCTGCCTCTGCCTCCTGAGTCCTGGGATTACAGGTGTGAGCCATTGTGTCTGTCTGTGATGTTTTTAAATGATGTACAATTGTAATTTTAAAACATTTATGCAAACACAGATGTATCAATCATAAAGCTGATAAATATAATTCACCATACTACAGACATTTGAGAATTTTACTGAGGGAAATATACAAAAGATTGACAGAATTATCTTCAACAAGCACAAAATTCAATAATTGTATTTCTAAGAACACAGATATAGTCTCAGTGAAGAGGAAAAATAGTTTTAGACTAAAGGTGCTCTGTAAGACTTATGCCATGAGATCTTCCACTTACAACCAAGATACCTTGATAAGGATGGGTGTGGTCTCCTGAGTGTATAAGCATGTCCGTCACAGAATTAATTCTAAAAGTTCCACACTGAAAACACTCACATGCATCACGTGATGCAGCTCATAACCACCAATGGCATGGGCACATGCATCAGGATATATTCATATAGTAAAATGAGCGGGTCACATATATACATATAATGGAAGACTTTCGGGACAGGTGCGGAGCCGTGAAGCTAAATCTCCAGCAGCTGTGTCTCAGGTTCTGGTACTTCCAAGCCTTACTTGGGGTCCAGGGGAAATAACAACTTCCCTTTGCTCCCATCACCTTACCCGTGATGTGAGAATGAAAGGGCTAGGACCACTTTGAAGACTGAATGAATGGAGGTATGAGCTGTGGTTAGAACAGCGGCTGGGAGCCCGGTGTTTTGCACAACAGTCCTCTGCGGCTGTGACTCTGCTGAGCTGAGGGTCGCCTTCTTCAGTGTCCGGGACGGTCCGTCACCGCCATCCAAGGACAACGGGTTCTGCAGACGATCAGGAGGAGGATCACTCTCTATCTCTCAAAGCAAACATTTCTGAACTACAGAACAAAACAAAACAAAACAACAACAACAAACAGACGGCGCTGCACCTGCTTTGCCTGTGTAGTTACAGTGTAAATATTAGGTTCAGGGCTCCTTCTTATGAGTTTTCTCTTCATCTCCTTTTCCTTCTGCGAAGAGCCACCTTCTGAAGTTGTTCCCACATTACTCTAAAAACGCTGGTATGTGCACATACACCCTAGAAATAGTTATTTACATACATCCCAATTTTGTATAAATGATATACATGCCAACCATTTTTTTTTTTGCCTCATTCCAATTAAATGGAGTTTATTTTAACTTTTCTCGGTAAATAAGCTGTAAAGAATATCTATGCAGGGGCCGGAGATTTAGCTCATTGGTTCCAGCGCCTGCCTCACAAGTGCAAGGTCCTGAGTTCGATTCCCCGGTAACCACATACAATGCCGGGCGTGGTGGCTCACGCCTGTCATCCCAGCACTCGGGGGGCAGAGGCAGGAGGATTGCTGAGTTCGAGGCTTGCCTGGGTTACATAGTGAACTCAGGGCCAGCCTGAACTACAAAGCGAGACCCTGTCTCAAAAAAAAAAAAAAAAAAAAAGAAAGAAAGAAAAAAAAGAATATCTATCCCACTTGCGCAGTTCAACGCTAGAGACAATGGCTGGATTGATTAACCGACCTAATGGAGTCACTGTGTGATAAATTCCGGCCGAAGCTCAGCAAAACATGTATCAACAGTCCCTTATCAGTCCACAGTCTAATAAGAAGGTGACCACAGAGCTTTACATCATCTGGCATAAATTTCAGTTCAAAGCCACAGCAAAACAGCCTTCGGAAATTAGTATTTCCCCAGAATCGTGACAGCCTTGACAAATGCCCATACGTCTGTCTGCAGAAAGATGACATGAATAATTGCTGCAGAAATTTGTGGTGATCTGAACAGGGTCTGCACTGTGTTAATCAAGGAACGGAAAATCTTGTGCATACCGCTGCCTTATGTGTATCTGCGAGACGCACAAGTCACCACCACTTTCGGTTATGGCAGCGATCTTTTCTGCCGTCCTGAGATTTCTTATTAGTGTGCAAGGTGCGGAAGACCGTGTCCGCCGAGCCACGCACCTCGCACCTGGACGTGTTTCGGTGCACCGTTGCCCCGTGGGAGCTCCCCACGGAGAGGGCCTGCGGGTCGGTGCTCAGGTCCCCCATATGTGTATGCGCACAGGCATATTTTACAAATCGAATATGCTCAAGTGCTGCAGGTCTCTTGCTCTGCGGGGCCTTGCAGGAGATATCCCCACCCTGCAGTCTGACTCAGTTTGCCACTTAGCGCACTGACTTCGGAGGTCAGGTGGTCCGCGTCACCTCCAGGTGTTTTTGCAAAACATCAAATAACAGTAGTGACGGGGGTCTCTCATGTCACCGTTCGGTGTTGTTTTGACCCAAATTAGTATTTTACCACTCTGCCAGTCTGATACCTTCCGGGTCTACTCCTCTGTGAGACTTTCCCCTTCCTACTGATACCTGGAGCCGTGTCGCATGATTCTTTGCTGCTCCCGCTTTCAGGAAACCTGTGTGGCCGATCTCAAGCCGGCCGAGTCTGCGCCCTGGGAGCGACCTGCGCGCGGGAAGAGTAGGCGAAGCCCCCGTGCTGCCTGGGTGGGGAGGTCGCCCTCCGGCACAGGAGCAGGGGTTTCTGCCCACCCAGAAGGTGTGGGAAAGCGTGAGGTTCGCAGACTTTCAGGGTTATTCACACAAATAAGGCAGCCCAGGTTACTCCTGGTCCAGCTCTTTTCTAATCACAGTTGCCAAACAGAGAATCCTGTGCCTGTGTGTGCGGTCTTACCACACTGATCTGATTTCAGCGTAGACACAAAGAACAAATTCCTTTATAGCTGATACAGATGGTTTTTGTCTCTTAAAACATGACGTAGGTGGTCAGTTAATCTGTACCTCTAAAACTGTAACACTATCAAGGTAGTATAGAAAGAATGTTACATTATCCTTGTATCCTAACCAAGAAATGGAGCACTTAGTAACCTCCCAGCTCTGTCTTCCTCTTATACTGAATTACAAGTAATCACAGAATAAACCCTAAATAATTTGAAACTGCTGAATGACCGGGTTTATCATCATTCTACTAAATGCAACCTAAAGTCTTCTGATTGGCGCCATGCAGTCCAAACCTGAAGTCCCTTCCTGAGGATCCGATCCATAAAACTAGCCCCAAATTGCCTGGGTAACCTCAAAAAATAGCCAGAACAAGGATTATATGCTAAAGGCGATTCCAGGGACAGTCTCAGGCAGTGAGAGCCAGGGAAAGTAATTTTCTACAGGGAAAGTTCTGCATCACACAAGCTAATCTATTTGTATGCTGGTCACTGGAGGAGAGCAGTGAAGCGGCTCGGCCTGCCTCCTGGCAGGGACTCCGTGAGGCCCGCGACGGTCTTCAGACAGCGAGCAAGGAAAAGCTGACTCTCCGCTCCACCCTCAAGGCAAGGACTGGCGGTGCAATTTATCATCCGCCCCCTCCCTGCCTCTGTCTGCTGTTGGTTAAAGTTCACTTTAAGAACAGAGAACGTTCCTAAAATTTAGGGTCTCCCCATCCTATTTCCCCAGCACTTGCCAAAGAAGTGAGATGTTTTATTCCTAAAATGTGGCTTTTCTTCAGAACCTGGAGACGGAGAGAAACCACACAGAAAAGCAAGGTCAGGAGATTTCAAATAAGAATCAGGAAGCACTATTAGTTCTTCGTCAGGGACAGAAGCATAATTTTCATGGCTCAGTGAAAAATAAAAGCAAATTTGTCTACTGATCCACCACCATCCCACTCAAGATCTAGGATGCTTCCTCCACTCCGCCGGCTCCTGGCCAGCCAGTCCCTGCATGTCTGCCCCAGAAAACTGACCTAATTTCTATCACTATGTGATCTTTTGCTGAGTCCAGAACTTTATGCAAATGAAATCACACATAGTATTTTTACATATATCCAAATAGTTTTCTATGTATGTACTTAAATCCTATTAAATCTCATTAAAATTGCATCATACATGTTTGCTACAATGCTTTTACCCATCCCATTGTTGTTAGGTATTTGAACTATTTCCAGATTTTGGTTCTTATGAGTGAAGTTCTATGAAGATCAATATAAAAATCTTTGTGTGGAAGTCTGTTCAATGTAAAAGATTTCCTGCTTTTGGATAATCTTCATTGACTGCCTAAGCATGGAGTGGTTTGTTCTTAGGATAAGGATATGCTTAAGAAATTTGCAAATAATTTTTCCAAACTGTGGTGTTATTTTCTATGACCAACGATATCACATTCATTTGATCCACATCTTCATCAAAGTGAAAACCTCTCATTCTTTGAATTTCGGCCGTTCCAATGAATGTCCTTACAGATCCATATGAAATACTCTGATGATGAATGATATTAGGCATTTTCCCTTGTATCTATCATGCATTTCCATTTCCTTTTGTGAAATGTCTCTGCAAACTTTTTTTTTTTTTCTTCTTGGAGACAGGCTGTAGTTTTGTAGTTCAGGCTGGCCCTGAGCTCACTATGGTGCCCAGGCAAGCCACTGCAAACTCAGCAGTCCTCCTGTCTCTGCCTCCCGAGTGCTGGGATTACAGGCATGAGCCACCACGTCTGGCACTGGTCTCTGCAAACTTTTGCCCATATATTTTTCTAAGTGCAACATTTGTCTCATTAGGTAATTTCAGATTGTATTTATTTTGGATGTAAACTCTGTCAAATATTATGTATTACAAATAATTCTTCTGCACCATGCCTTGTCTTTTAATATTTTTACTGCTGTCTTTGAGGGAGAGATATTTTTTATCTTGATGAAGTTTAATTTACTACTTGTCCTTCAGAATTGGAACATTTTGTGTAATTAAAAAAAAATGTTTGCCAACCCCAAGGTTTTAATTGGTTTTTAATCTCAGATCAGGATCAAAGGAGCAAGGATGACTAAGATCCACAGTATCCCAATTTTGTCTTGGCCATAAATTTTCTGCCACTTGCATGTGAAATGTCTGGACAAAGAGTCAGCAATGAGTATGCATTTATGATGGAGTGTTCTACTTTGGCTTTCACGAATATAATCAAGGGTTACTCACTGGAAAGTAAAAATAAAGGCCAGTATCTTGGGATAATTTCTGGCTTCACTACAAATAGACTGATTACTATAATGTTGCTGTAACCTAACCGGTTTAGTTACTATTTCTGCTTGTTTCCATGAATAGCGTTCATCATGCCTTTCACCTTGCGGTTTTCGGCTTCTAACCTGACTTCTTGTGCTATCTTTGTACTGAGATACAGAAAAGTCTGCCTTTGAGGCTGGAGTTTAGCTCTGATGCTGAGTAGATGCCTTCTGCTTCTGCTGTTCTGTATGACCGTAAATATCCCTCTTGCTTCTCCACTTAGACTGCAAGGATGTCAGTGGCAGGGACTGCATCTCACAGGGCTGTATCATTAAAAAACATGGTCTTAGCGTATCTCATATTGGAAGGGCTCATTGTGCTTTTGCACTATGTGCAAATCATTTTAAAAAACCATGATATTTGAATGCTGTGCTATTAATATGATGTCTTCAAATATTGGAAGATCAGAAGGCTGTAACAGTTTTTTTTTCTTTCACTCTGTCTTCCACTCATTCTCCCCAAATTTCCTCCCCCCCCCACACACACACATACACACACACACACATGGGATATGCATCACAAATGAGATTGAATATATTTAGTCAGATATCAACTTTTAAGGTAATTAAAATTAAAAATACAACTAAAATAAATATTTATTCATTTAGTTCTGGTTGCTGTTGTGGTAAGATTTCACAGTGTTCAGACTGGCTTCGAACCCACAAACTGGTACAGGTTGGCCTCAAGCTTGAAACCTCTTCTCTCAGCTTCCTGAGTGCTTGGACTAAAGTGTGTCACTGTGCCTGACACTCACTTAGATTTTACTTGAAAATAAATCTGTGCTTAAATTTAAGATATTGTTGAACAAGCATATTCTACAGAACTTTATAACTGAAGAAGCATAACACTGGGTTTCAAAAACGCATCTCTTACTTTTTGATTGTAAATTTTTACTTTAGCACAGTAGTAGCCAGATGTGCATCTTGGTGCTTTCCCCTGAGGGATACAGCAGGTAATCTTCGTGTTTACTCCCTTGGTACAACATATGGTAAAGCCTGTGTCCCCATGCAAAAATCAAACCAGGATTTTCATCCACTTGATGCTCCACCTAACAGCTTTTGCATATATTACCTGAGTATCACACAGGGTCTAATGCAACCATACCACTCTAGGATTTGTTTTTAAAAAAGTTTTGTTCTGTCTTTCTGGTAAAGTAGCCCAATTCAGTTCAATAACATGTGAAAAATCAGATTTGTAAGTTTTGGAGGAGCTCAGATGTGAATCAACAGATTACACAATTATTGATAATGAGCATTTTCCATATAGTAAAATACATATTTTCATAACAGAAAGACGGTGTGGGTGTATGATGATGACTTTGTCATTGACCATGTGAGCCAAAGTTTCTGTGACAGTGAAATGGAGCAAGAATTGATGGATGTGGACACAGGTAATGCAGACCTCCTTGCTTTGGATGAAGAAAACAGCAATATGAATGGATATTTGATTAGTCTCGCTGATGTAAAATTATCACTCAACCAAATGGAATGTTACAATATTAGAACCGTGAAGACCTTGGCAGGGGTGGAACCTGTTAGACAGAATGCCAGCCCTGCTATATGATGCTGAAGATTGCACTGGTGAAATGCTACAAGATGTTGTGAAATGCACTAACACTGAAATACAAGTAAAATGTTTTGTATGCACAATAGTCCTATCCAGAAATGTATTTATTATTACAGTTTACTAGCTGAATTGAAAGAAATCACAGGTCTGCTGTACTTTTCAGGGCTTTCTCATGGTAATTGCATGAATGTAAATGGCTTATGGAAAAGAACAGGTATGATGAAGTTTGTAAGGTAACAACCACAGGGAAGAGATTAAGTTTCCTTAAAAATTGCCTCAGACTTGATGATAAACTAAGAAAGAAAATGAATTGATAATCTGGTTGTTATCTGATCATTGTTTGACAGATTTATGAATAATTGTCAAGAATTTACCTCCCGTCTGAAGACATGATTATTGGTGAATTTCTTGCAGCCTTTCATAATCACTGTAGTTTTAGGGAATACATGCAACCCTCCCAAAAAAACCCTTAAAATATGGCACACAAAATTATACTCTTATAGATGTGAAGACTTATTATACTTTCAATTTAGAAATTTATACTGGAACTCAGCCATCGAGTCTTTATCAAATAGTAACAAACCAAATGATGCTGTGAACAGACTGGTTACTCCCATCTCCCAAACTAATCAGAACGTGACGCTCGACAGTTGGTTTGCCGGTTGACAGTGATGTTACCTTTGCTAACAGAGCACAAAGTTTACCAGCACAGAGACTATACATAGGCACAAAACAAAATTCCAAATGAAATGTAACAATTTCAAAACAAAGAATTGTAAAGTAAAATCTTTGGATTTTGGAAAGATTTATATTGGCCTTGTACATGACAAAGAAAAATAAACTAGAAGTGGTGATGTCAGCATTACACCATGATGGAAATATCAATAGAGAACACTCAGCCAATGGAAGCTTCAGATGAAAACTTTCCACAGCAAAATGAAAGGTGGGGTACACATTGTGGATGAGCTATCCAGCGATTACGATGTTGAAGCACAAAGCCTTGGCAAATGGTTGTGTTTTAGTCAATCTTAAATGTGTATGACATAAATAGGTGGATAGTTTGCAAAGACAATGTCAAGTGTGCCACACCAGGGGAAATTTTTCTTAAAGGATTGGGAATGGAACTCATAAGAGATCCATTTCCAGCCGAGTAAAAACAAAATGTTTCTGCCCAGTGAACTAAACAAAATATTTGTGCAGCACATTGGTGAGCTGATGAGTGAATAGGCAAAGACCTAGCACACAAAAGGAAAACCACAATGATGTCAGCTGTGCCCTGCAAGAAAATACAGAAAAACAAAACACAGGTGATATCGGCGTAAGTGATACTTGGTCTACGGAACATATAATTTTCATGTGTGAAGACTGCTTGATGTGTGACAGTTGCAGTACAATTTCTTTTTTATTTTTTTGGAGAGTGCTATTGACATTTTCCTTATAGTTCACCTAGATTTTTTTTATTTTATATTTTGTTTCATTTTATTTT
The DNA here is from genome assembly GCA_004025085.1 of Thryonomys swinderianus. Lineage (NCBI taxonomy): Eukaryota > Metazoa > Chordata > Mammalia > Rodentia > Thryonomyidae > Thryonomys > Thryonomys swinderianus. Next base: position 15,237 of record PVIC010036145.1, read on the forward strand.
AATGTAGTTTTTGGTACCAGGGATCAAACTCAAGACTTTGCACTTGTCAGGCAGCCATGGTGACAATGAGCTAAAACCCCAGCAGATTTTTATGTTTGATGTTCTTTTTAAAGTTTTGCATATTGAAAAAGCAGTCATTGTTGAAATGTTGATGCGTTTTTATAAACGATAAATATTAAAAACTCAAAACTTTTTTTCTGTGACTTTTCCCCCGATTAATACATAAGAAAAAGGTGCATAATTAAAGGACGCATCATGCAAGGCGATAGAGAGGAGCCAAGCATTTGAGAGACAGCTGCAAATCCTGGATCTGGGGCTGAGACTGGATCTCAGAAAAGAGCAGTTATTTAAGTCCTGTGGAGTGGGGGGGCTGGGTTGGCTCTTTTGTTAATGAGATACAAAAGTTAAACCTCTGGACGACCAAGCATCACGTGAAAAGCAGCCCTACTGAAACTCACACTGAATCCACAAACCTTTGTTATTTTTCATCCTTTTTCTGGAACCTCTTTTAAAAAAAAGTTCCACACTTAAAGGATGAAATCATTCCCCTTACCATTCCAAACTGAGAGCTTCTACAAATTTATGGTGAGCCTGTTTCATATTTTTGGGAACTATTTTATATGATATGTAAATATATCCATAAAATATATTTAAAAAAAGAATCCTGAGTGGAGGCAAAGTCCATCCCGGGATAGTAAATCCTAGATTAGACCCAAGTACTGTTAGTGGTAGAAGAAACATGGCCAGTCTCATATATGACACTACATATTTTCTAAGTAATACATACATTCAGGATATCAGAAAGTTGAGTGTGTCCGTTAGGAGAAAATTCACTGTTCACCAAACATGATAAAAGTCTCTGTCAACATCTAGATTCTAGAAGCTGATCCTATCACTCACAGTTCAAGTGTTGAATTTCTCAACTTTATCTTAAAGTAACTGACAGGACCAGTGCCGGGGGCAGGACAGACACCTTCACCAGCTACAGTAGTGATACAAACACCCCACGTGCCTCGTGAATTCAAGGTGGGCAAATGAAAACTTCAGAAGCTGAAAAGAGCCATATAAAGACACACAACATAGCAGATAATATTGGGAAAGATCTGGGAGGTGGTTCTTGGTTCTGGGGGGTGGGGGGACAGAGATGTGTTCAGGTGGAGATATTTCCCTGGCACTTTGAGCCACAGCATTATTTTTGGATTATTGGTATTGTATGATTACTGGTAGCTATATCCTACTAATTTTTCAGAGTACTTTGTGGATAAATAATAGCATTTTTAATTACTGAAAAAGTAGAAGTTGTATTAAATTTGAATAACATATTTTCAATTTTTTTTCTTAAAAATGGGGAGGATGAAGTTTTTCATAAATTTTCTACTAGAGGAATTTTTCCATACTTAGGAGCATCAACTCTTTCTTCCTGAACTTTTTTGTTTGAAAGCCTACGATGTGAAGGCATGGATGTCATTTCATTTAATCCATCAGGAAAACAAGCTTATAAAGATGAGGTTCATAGCCTGAGGTGCTGATATTGAGATACTTGCAGGAAGTTATCCAAAATGACAAAGTTCCTAAGGAGCATTGAAAGAAAATTATTTTCAATAATTTTTTATTAGTAACGGTGAACAAGTCCTTTGTTTTATTTTCTGCATACTTTCATATAACCAAAATTTATGTTACTAGGAAACTACAAATGGCCAAAAGACACATTACAAAAACAACTGTTTTATTACAAAAATAAGGATGTAGGGAACAAAATACTTCAGATGTAGAATGATATGCTATTGATAACATAGCAACATTAATTGCTAATTGAAAACTAATTTTATTCTAACTGTGCTTTTTAATTTCAAGGTAGAGATATAAATTTGCTAAATATTATTTTTGCAAATAAAGAACCGCATATTTCCTATTCCTGGATTTGAAGATAGGGCTTTTTCCTTTACTATACAGAAGCAGTAATTATGTTCACTAAGCAAACTGTGGTTCAGATGAAATACCTTTAGAAATTTTTTCACCATCCAAAGAAATGGCATTTATAATGGTCAAAATATTCAGAGTACTTTTCTTCAGGTTAAAATTAAATTTTTTTGTTGATTTAGTTCTTGAAAAAAGTCATCCATATATGTGAACACAGTTTCTTCATTTGCAATTTGAAACTTTCTCCCTGAGGGAGTAGGGTCTGCTCTGTTTCTCGGAATAATCTCAGCCGAAAACTCACCAAAACCTCGCGAGAGTCAGTTGAACCCTGAGTTACTGGCACAGTGGTGTGCTTCTTCAGGTCCTCCGAACCTTCTTGTGCTGAAATTAATTTTATCAACACTGTTGTGAAAACACATTATTTATACTAGTACGTTGGGAGGCGAGGGAGAAATAAAAACTGTTAGGGATGTGTCACAAACTCAAACCAGCAATGTACCAGGTACAGCATATCAAAGTGAGTTGGAACTCAATATTTACTTCAGAATTTTCCAAATTTGGCAGTTTCTTTCTAAAAAAGTTTTTATTGTACAATAAGTATTACATATTGTAATATAACTATTAACATGTATACTTATTAATAAATAAAATATAAAAGCTGGGGAAAAACAATTTTCATAACCAAAATGCTTAGAAAATAACAATGGTAAACACATTATGTAACATGATCTGAAAATAATATATTTTCATTTGCTAATCGCTCAGCTCATTTCCTAGTAATACTATAGCTGTTTTTTGGCTTTGCTTAAAGCATTTTAAGTATTCACAAAGTATCTAACATTCCACGTATACAATGTTGAACAATTTCTTCCTATTTTGTAGTATTTTTAAAATTATTTTTGGTCTTTATTTTCACTTTGAGTTTCTCACACCAGAGAGATGCTGTTTATGTGTGTTCCATTTATTTCAATTTAGAATATATTCTCAAGATGCATCCATTTACCTAGAGATGTCTTGTTTATCCTCCTTTATGGTTAAATAGTGCAGCATTATATTAAAAAGCTACATCTTCCAAGATTTAGCTATCACAAACTGAGCTGCTATGAACATGGGTGCACATATGTCACTGTGATATGAATCTTTCCATTCTTTCATATACATACCTTGGAAACAACCCAAATCCCATTAACTGGAGACTGGATAAAGAAGATGTGGTTTTTCTATAAAATGGAGTATTACTCTGCCATAAAGAATGATAAATTTGAGTCATTTATATTCAAATGGATGTACCTACAGGACATGCTCATAAATGAAATAAATAGGTCATAGATCTGTAAATATCATGTCTTTTCTCTGGTATGAGAAACTGAGGATGTAAATTAGATCTAGAATATATGATAGATATTGTGAAATAGAAAATATTCAGAGGAAAATGGGGTG
>PVIC010036146.1:0-18698 GCA_004025085.1 Thryonomys swinderianus
ACAAAAAAAAAAAAAAAAAAAAAAAAAAAGGCTAATGCCTGACTGAGGTTGTAGCTCAGTGGCATAAGTCCTGAGTTCTATTTCTAGCACTGGGAGAAAAGTGATTGTTTTCCCAGTCAAATTCATATTTTCCCACAGCAATTAGTAAGTGATCTTTGGGTTAATAACTCCAATATCCTTTTTTCCTAATAATATTTCACTGTATATTTTGTGATTCACCGATTATCTTGGCCTAAATCAATTACCACATCTTGCTCTACATTTATGAACTAATACTCCTTTTGGGGGGGCAGTTCTGGGATGCTAGGGAACCCTCCACCTCTAAGTCATACTCCTACTCAACTAATATTCTGATGCTTCCTTTGGCAGCACATATACTCAAATAATATTCTAATTGAAGCAGAATTCTGTCCCTGTTTTTCCTCATTTTTCACTCTTTTTAAAAACCTCTTATGATTAGACTGTAGACTAGACTTTTCGTTACACTGGGAATCAAACATAGAGACACTCTACAAAGAAGTTACACCTCCATCTCTTTATATTTTTTATTTTGTGAAAGGCTCTCACTAAATTACCTGGACTAGACTCAAACTTGCTATCCTTTGACTCAGCCTCTCTGTTACTGGCTGTTGAGGTCTGCTAGATCAGGTCCCTTTGCTGGTTACAGGGGACCGTTTATTTTTTGGTGAAAAAGAAAAAGGCCCTATCCCAACCTGGCTTGAAGGAGATAGAGGAACTTCAAATTTGAGTAAATCATCATCTTACTGAATCCAGGTGGGAACGAATCCTAAGGCAAAGGGAAGACGGAATACAATGAAGCAGCAGACAATTCCAGGCTTGCCTCTACCCTCTGGGCCCTTTTCCACTCCGTCCCTTTCCTATGCATATTCCCTTTCACATGCATATTCTGTCCATTGTTTCAGGGTTTTTTAGGATGCATGACAGATACTGTGAAATAGTAAATATTCAAAGGGAAATGGGGTTTAGGGCTAAGTAATGAGGGGAAAGAAAAAAATGATGGTAAAAAAGGAAACAAAGCTTGTGCCTATAGGGGCAGAGGGTTGTACGGTGGGTAGGGGAAGGGGAAAAATGAGAATTAAGTCATGTCATATATTGGTACAAGTTCTCAATGTTGAGTGTAATCATGATGTATATATATAACGTACCAATAAAGATTCAAATTTTAAAAAAATCTCTTAGAAGAAGGTGCTGCGCTTACAGGGGACCACCACACTACAGCAGGAAAGCCGGCATTTTAAAAGCAAGCAAAGGGTCTTGCCCTCATTTTCAGCAAGCTGCCGATTTGGGTGGTGTATAGAAGTGGCCCGGTAAGAGCTTTACACTTGAAGCCACCCCCAAACCTCGGCTGCCCCCATATCTCTCCACCTCCCACCAGTCAAGAATGTCTTTTTTTTTTTTTTTTTTTTTTTTTTTTTTTGAGACAAGGTCTCGCTTTGTAGTTCAGGCTGGCCCTGAGCTCACTACTAGCCCAGGTAAGCCTCAAACTCAGGAATCCTCCTGTCTCTGCCTCCCAATTGCTGGGATTACAGGCATGAGCCACCAAACCTGGCGTTACGGTATGCAGTACTGATTGTTGATGGGCGTGAGTTATCACGTCCCATGCTGTGATAAATGGTTACTGGGGATCAAACTCAGGACCTTGCACTTGCCAGGCAGATGCCAGAACCACTGAGCTAAATCTCTGGCCTGAGAATTTATCAAATTTGTGACTGAGGATGCCAAGAAAAAGGTAAAAAAGATAACTGCTGACCAAACATCTACCAAGGGTATTCCAGAAATCCCTATTCCCATCGTTCCCTACTCCAACCTCAACCCCGGGAACTTGTTCCAGGCTCCAGAATCTTGTGGAGGCCATAGTCCAAGTCCAGGCTGAGGTCAGGAGCCTAGTAGGCAGCCCCAAAATTCATTACCACAGGGAAGCTGGCAGGTCAGAGAGGCCCCGCCCCGGAGAGCCACAGTTCTGCGCTCCGCCCTGTGCTGAGGACTGTGGGCTGCCGTGCTCGCAGATGAGCCGGACCTGGCAGCACAGGGCAAGTGCTGCATGACGATCAGGAAGCTGTTCTGCCTCTACTGTCTGGATGCTGCCAAGTTCCCCAGCCTGATGTAGTGCTCCAGGGACCACCACCACAGGGAGGTACAATTTAAGGGCTATGCCCTGTGCAGCCCCTCAAATCTGGTATTACACTGCAGGCTATGCAGGAAGCCCCAACACCTGTCCGCCCTCTTGCTCCTCCAGGACATGAGCATCATCAGGCACAGATCCAGTGGGCACCCTGTGCTGTACAGTTTCTGCAGCAGGAGCAGGCTACAGAGCTGCCACACAACTGTCTGATCTCCAGGTATACAGTGTCACCTTGCGCGGCCTGGACAAAGGAACGTCTTAAAGGTAAATCCCCGTGTGGAGACCCTTTACCCTAATGCTAGTCCACTTTCAGCCTCAGGTAATTCAGCACATTTATCATTTAAGTGTTCTCTGTTTATGGCTGTGGAGGCAACTTCTCCAGATAGGCAGATGTCAGTTGTGATTCTAGGTCTGCCTTTCAGAGTGGTGGTTTAGCTTGTAACCAAAATTCTCTCATGAGTTTTTAAAAAAAAAAAAAGCCGTTGGTTTGGTTTATCCAGTGTTTTCTGGTGTCACTTTCTACCTTGTTCACAACTGGAGGGCCTACTTGTCATTTCTGCATTATGAGCCTATGATGCATTGCTGTCATGGTAGATAACTGAGAAACAGAAGAAAATGAAATATGTCTCAGGGATTGAGGGATGAGTATGGATTTAGAATCAAATGATTTCTGGTTCCCTTTAAAAATGCCATTGTTACTATTTAAATTTTGAGCTCATATTCGTGTGTTATTTTCAGAAAATCACTAAGTGTTATATCCTATTAGAAATAATCTGTAAAAGTCTATATCAGCCAGGCGTGGTGGCTCACGCCTGTAATCCCAGCACTTAGGAGGCAGAGACAGGAGGATTGCTGAGTTCAAAGCTTGCCTAGGCTACATAGTGAGCTCAGAGCCAGCCTGAACTACAAAGCGAGACCCTGTCTCAAAAAAAAAAAAAAGTCTACATCAAAAAGTACATAGAAATGCTAAGCTTAATTTTAAGATTAAATAAATGCTTAAATTTGGGGCCAGAGATTTAGCTCAATGGTTCAGGTGCCTGCCTAGCAAGCACAAGGTCCCTGGTTCAATCCCAGTAACCACATACAACAATACTGGGTGTGGTGTCTCAGGCCCACCAACAATCAGTACCACATACTACAGTGCCAGGCGTAGTGGCTCACACCTGTAATCCCAGCACTGGGGAGGCAAAGGCAGGACGACTGCTGAGTTCAAGGTTTGCCTGGGCTACATAGTGAGCCCAGGGTCAGCCTGAACTACAAAGCAAGACCCTTTCTCAAATAAATAAACAAACAAACAAACAAACAAAAATAAATGCTTAAACTCACATTTAATGTCTAATATACTTACTATCTCTCACTTGTTGGTGTTAATTGGGACTATCTGTAAAAGAAATGCATGATTTGCTCTTTTTTCTTGAGTATTAGGGACTAAACCCAGGGCCTTCCCACTGAAGTACATTCCCGGCCCTATTTTCTTTTCTTTTCTTTCCTTTCTTTTTTCTTTCCTATTTTCTCTTCTTTTCTTTCTCTCACTTTCTTTCTTTCTTTCTTTCTTTCTTTCTTTCTTTTCTTTCTTTCTTTCTTTCTTTCTTTCTTTTTCTTTCTTTCTTTTTTTCTTTTCTTTTTTTCTTTCTTTTTTCTGAGACAGGGTCTCACTTTGTAGTCCAGGCTGGCCCTGAGCTCACTATGCAGCCCAGGCAAGCCTCGATCTCAGCAATCCTCCTGCCTCTTCCTGATGAGTGCTGGGATTACAGGCGTGAGCCACCATGCCCAGCATTTCCCAGACCTTTTTTATTTTTCATTTTGAGATAAGGTTTTGTTAAAACACTAAATTGTTCAGGCTGGGATCAAACTTGGAATCTTCCTGCCTCAGCCTCTAAGCTACAGGTATGGGCCCCTATGCATGACTGCATATTTTAATCTCAGCAGATTTGCACGTGAATTGTATTAGTAATATAAACATTGCACTATGGTAAATTTGGGGGAAACAATGTAAAGGATGGCAGTATTTTTCTAGTAAAGAAACTAGGTCTCCAAAGATTACATAACTTGCTAAAATCATACACTAAGTGGTAGAACTGGGATATGGTTCCAACTCCATCTGAAATCAGCATTTATCTTATTTACAATATACCTTTCTCCCTCTACACATTTTTGGATACCCATATCTTTATCAGATCATGGTGTTCTTCCACTAGGATTAGGAACAAAAATTACCATTAAAAGTACACCAAGAGTTGAGTACAATCAGCTAGTTCTTTTAAGCAATCACAAATTTGTAAGTCAGTTTTAGAAATGATTTAGAAGCTGGAAGCAAAGATAGAAATGTTTCAAATCTACTTAGTGAAAGGAGTCTCAACCTTGATTCTAAATAGTAGCCCCACACACATATACATGGAGAGGCCATGGATCCATCTACTTTTTTTTTTTTTTTTTTAGACAGGGTCTCGCTTTGTAGTTCAGGCTGGCCCTGAGCTCATTATGGAGCCCAGGCAAGCCGCCGCGAACTCAGCAATCCTCTTGTCTCTGCCTCCCGAGTGCTGGGATGACAGGCGTGAGCCACCACACCCAGCATTGTGGTATGTGGTGTTGATTGTTGGTGGGCGTGAGTCTTCACGCCCAACATTATATGTGGTTACCGGGGATCGAACTCAGGACCTGGCGCTTGTGAGGCAGGCGCCGGAACCACTGAGCTAACCCTCCGGCCCCCTCCATCTACTTTTTTAACATAGATTTAATTTTTTATCAGTAAAGATTGAGTAAATAAAATTCAACAGTAGTTAAAATCTGCCACATCCTGGTTTCCTAATCATAAACATATGATAAAATTTTTAATTAATCCATTGTATCTAGGAGAGATATCCATTATAACTAGGTCAAAGGAGAAAAATGATCATTTGAAGTAGCCAAATAGAAGAGAATGTTTAAGTGCTTCAAATGATCATATGATTCAAATAATTCAATAAAATCAACAAATCTTATAAACTCTTTGTAGTCTTAGTTCTCATCTACTTGATTTGTCTGCTACTGACACAGCTGTTAAAATCCTCTATCACTACATATCCACAATCTTTTATCTGAAACTCTTGGGACCAAATGTTTTGGAGTTCCTATACCACAAATTACATAAGACACATACCAATGTCTGCAGCACTCTGAATCTAATAAAACAGTATTTCTACAATGAAACATTAATATTTGCTCCAAGATCTAAAGATTGCAAACAGTCCCAATTCAGGTCACATTTTATTTATAACCAAGTAAAGAAAAATGTTTGTTTTTCAAAGAATTTTGGATTCTAGACTTGCCTGGAATCTTAGGAACTCTGAAGTATATTTTTATCAATACTAATCGCCTTTTCTAAGTTTCTATTCCTTTTAATAGCTCTTTTCTTTTCATTACTGTATAACACTCAAATAATAGAATGCACAATCATAAAAGACAAAAAATTGATGACATTTAAAAAAGTGAATAGATAACATAATAACCACCAAGGCCAAAATATAGAACATTATTTGTACTCCCCCATTCTATGCTATCCCTTAGTCATTACCCCTGAAAGTTAAACATTACTCTGACCTATGTCATTATAGATTTATTTCCCTGTTTTTACAGTTTATACAAACAGATTTATAAATCCCATATTCTTATTTCTGGTTTATTTTGCTCAATACTAATGACTTTTAGATCTGTGCAGTTTGTTCTTTGTAACAATTTGCTTGTTTCTGTGCTGTATAGTATTCCATTGTATAAATGTGACACTTGTTCATTCAGTTGTTGATATTTAAATTATTTCTAGTTTGTGACTATTTCCAATAATTGTAAATATTTTTTGTTCAATCTTTTGGAGAACGTGCTTGTCTGTTGAATGTACACTTTATGTAGTAGACAGAATTCTACCCCTGTGACCCTCATCCTTATATCATGGCCTCCAATTGAGCTGAGGTTGTACTTGTGAATAGGATGAGATATCACTCCTGTGGTTATGTTACTTTCATGGCAAAAGGGACTTTGAAGATATAATTAAAGATCACAGGTCAATTATGTTTAAAGAGGGGTAATTTGGGGTGGGCCAGACCTAATCAGGTGGGAATTTAGAGCGACCTGGGTCAATGGTAGTGAAGCAATGGCATGCATGGCACAGCAGGCCATTGATATTACTGAAAGCTCTAAAAGGTTCACTGTCACTGATGTAGGTCCTTACTAAGATATTTGAAGCATGAGAATTTGAAAGGATCCACATAACGAAGAAGTGCAGGTGGCCATTATGAGTGTGACCCTAGATGATAATCAAGAGCATGAGACTCTCAGTCTTCCAGCTGTGAGGTGTTCAGGTGTCAACATGAATGGGTCTGGAAGAGCTTCTGTTTTAGGGCCTCCAGAAAGGTACACAACCAGTCTAACTTCTACCCTATGCATGTCTGTAGGTAGAGAAACCAGTCACACTGTGCACTGACTTCTGGGCTACACAACTGTGAAGTGAAAAATGAGTATCAGTTGTAGCTGCTAAGTGTGATAAATCTATTCCACAACAATATAAAACATACAGGTTGTGGTATTTGTATTTACGTGCTGCCACTGTAAACACCTGCAAGTATGAGTAAGACTTTGGCACTGAGTAGTAAATGAATGCTAGAATTTTGGGGTGCATGATAGAGAGCCTAAATAGCCTTGGGTAAAGCCTTCATTACCTTTGCCAATTGCTAATTGAATTCAGCTGGATTTCCAAACTGGTTTGAAACTCTTTTTGACTCATTTCTCCCCTCCATTTATTCCCATATTAAACTAAAATGCTTACAGATGTTATTCTATACTTGTCTCATCATTTTATTTGGAAGTACTGAAGAGAATAGAGTTTGTCACTTGTGTGTCACTGGTTTAAAGGTGGAAAGGAATTGTGCCCCAGGGATTGTATTAGATGGATCCTACCTAGGAATCTAATCCATATCTGACTTAAATGATGAGATTTAGGTGAACTTTGAGAATTAAGCTGATGTTGTAATGTGAGAAATTTACAGACTTCAGAACGGGGGTGAACATATTTTGTTTGTGGGACAGATTGGATCTCTGGACCCCAGAGGGCAGAGTATGGTAGGGAAAATTCTAAGATAACCATAACAACCTTGTATGAACACCTTTTGTTGACTGTTAGATCCTGTGACCATGATGAGATACCACTACTGTGATTATATTGTTATGTGAGAAAGATTTTACAGATGTATTAAGGTCTCTAATAAGTGACTATTCCAGTAAGAAAATTATTCTGGGTGTGCCTAATTAGGTGAGTCCTTAAATGGGCCTGGGCCCTTCCTCAGAGATTAAAAGTGTGGGTAAAGGGCCGGAGATTTAGCTCAGAGGTTCCGGCGCCTGCCTCGCAAGCACAAGGTCCTGAGTTCGATCCCGGTAACCACATAGAATACTGGGCGTGGTGACTCACACCCACCAGCAATCAATAGCATATACCACAGTGCCGGGCGTGGTGGGCATGGTGTCTCACACCTGTAATCCCAGCACTCGGGAGGCAGAGGCAGGAGGATTGCTGAGTTCACGGCAGCTTGCCTGGGCTACATAGTGAGCTCAGGGCCAGCCTGAACCACAAAGCAAGACCCTGTCTCAAAAAAAAAAAAAAAAAAAAGTGTGGGTAAGAATATGGAAAAGTAGACATGGCAAGGACTTCATGAGGCCTCTAAGAGACAAAAGTGGAACTGAATTCTGCCAAAACACTTAGTGAGCTTGGAAGTATAGTCTTCCTCATAGTCTCCAAATAGAATTCCAGCAGGGATGATTAGTATCACAGGGCGAATTTAGCACGTGAGACACTAAGCAAAGAACCAGTCATGGTGATCCTAAACCTCTGAATCTATAGAACTGAGCTAATAAAGGGACACATTTTTAGCCACTAAATTTGTGACATCAGGATAAAAGTGCATACATTCAGTTTAAAAAGATACTATCAAAAACTTTTCTAAAGTGGTAGTACCAATTTTTGTTCCCAATATCAGAGTTTTATTTCCTCTGTTCCTTGGACAAGATTTTTTTTCAATAGTAAGGCTTTAACCTAAGATCTCATGCATGCTAGGCAAGCACCCTAACACTGAGGTACATCCTCAGCCTTTTTAACTTTATTTAGAGACAGTGTCACACTATATTGCCAAGGCTGAAACCAAATTCCTCCTGACTTTGCCTCCCACATACCTGGGGTTTCCTCTCCAATTCCTGATATTTCTAGTTGTTTTGGTTATCCTGATAGATGTGTACTGATAACTCATTGTGATATTAATTTGTAAAATCTTAATGGCTGAGACTGAGCAACTATTATTAAATATTCTGTTTTGTGAAGTGACAGTTGAAATATTCTGCTAATGTATAATTGCATCTCCATTTTTTTTTAAACAGGGTCTCGCTTTGTAGTTCAGGCTGGCCCTGAGCTCATTATGCAGCCCATTAAGCCTCAAACTCAGCAATCCTCCTGCCTCTGCCTCCCAAGTGCTGGGACTACAGACATGGGCCACCATGCCCAGCAATAAGGTATGTGGTACTGATTGCTGGTGGGCATGAGTCACCATGCCTGGTATTGTTGTATGTGGTTACCAGGGATGGAACCAGAAACTTTGTGCTTGCTAGGCAGTGCTGGAACCACTAAGCTAAATCTCCAACCCTGCATCTACTTTTCTTGGTTTTATTCTGTACATAAAATGTTCACATTGTGCATGTGGGTATAATCAATATATTCTATATCATTAGTGGTGTTTCTAAATCCTGCTTCAGATATCACAATCTGCTATAAGGTCAGGATATGCATGTATGTCTTTTTCTAGAAGCTTTGCCTTCTGGAATTACATATTTTGTGATTTAAGTTAAAGGCCAAAGTTATTTTTTACGTATGGCTTGGCATTCAATTAGTTCAGCCCTACTTAAATTGTCTTTCTCCTGAGCATTGCATTGGTAGCTTCAGTGTAAGTGAAATGACCAACTCTGCATGTTAGTTTAACCATTTTTGTTGTCTGATTGGTCTATTTATTAATCAGTGTCTTTCCTCACCTTTTCCTTTATAATAAATCCCTCTTGTACACATATCACACTACCTTAATTGTAGTGGATTTATACTTTACAAGCTCTCTGGCTTTAAAAATGTTTCCAATATCTTTTTCTGAATGATTTCAGTTGTTCTTTTTTTTGTTTTTGTTTTTCTTTTTTTTTTTTTTTTTGTGAGACAGGGTCTTGCTTTGTAGTTCAGGCTGGCCCTGAGCTCACTATGTAGCCCAGGCAAGCCTTGAACTCAGCAATCCTCCTGCCTCTGCTTTCCCAGTGCTGGGATTACAGGCATTCTTGGCTATCTTTGATATCCATCCATATTTTAGAATCTGCTTGCAAATTTCCATTTACCAACAATCTGCTGTGGTTTTTATTGATATTGCATTGAATCCATAAATCATTTGGAAGAAAATTAATTGTCTTCAATTTAATTGTTATATTTCCTCATCCATAAACATGTTTTATCTAATTAATGTGGGAATTTAATTCCTTTCAGAAATGTTATGGAGATTTTGGGGCAAAGGTCTTGTGGATTTTAATTAGTTTTGGTACTTAGGTGTTTGATGCTTTCTCATGTTGTAGGATTTCCCCCCCTCCCCAGGTTCTTGGTATACATGCTATTGTCTTTGAAGGCTGAGCTTATTCCCCATCTTTTGTTTTCTTTGTGTGTTACATTAACGTTGGAACCTTGAAGATGTGTGTGTGTTCACCCCAGAAGACTGAGAGCTGACTTAGCTGTGGCACTTATGTATTGACATATTATATAAATATCTGAAATTAATGTTTTGATTAGAAGTTTGAAATCAGGAGATATATAATGATGAATTAGTATCGTGGAATAGTCTCCATGTGAATGAGCTAAAATTACAATTCTTAAGTTATGTAACTTCTTAAGCAAGGAGCAGTATGCTTAAAATGTGAAAAATGTTTACAGCTGGTAGAGAAAGAGTAAAATTTTTAAATGATTGGTTGGATTACAAGGTGTAGATCAGCGGCAGAGTATATGCTTAGTATGCACAAAACCCTGGGACCAATCCCCAGTACTACAAAATAAAATGAATTCATTCATTTCAAAAAATACCCCTTTTGCTATTATAAAATACAAAATTATAGTAGAAAAGTTAATATGTACCTATATTAACCGTTTGCAGGTTTTTTTGTTTGGTTGGTTTTGGTTTTCTGAGACAAAGTCTTGCTATGTAGGCTGATCTGGAACTCAGTATACAGCTCAGAGTGGCCCATCATCTCACAGCAATCTTCCTGCCTCTGCCTCCCAAGTGCTGGGAGTAAAGGTAAGCACTACTACACCTGGCACATATTAAAGTTTTAACCTTTTCAATGACAGGCAAGAGTTGCTTGTGAGTTAAATTTTCTTAAACTTTTCTGAAATACCAAAATGCTCTGCATCAAAATCTGTCAAAGGATGCCATTGGTATTTTGAACCACATAGCTCTGTATCACTGGAGGTCTTTACGTGCATTAAAGGGGTAGCACTAGAAGCCAGTAGCAGTTTGCAGAAATTTCTAAATTCCCCCTGGGAAGCAAAATGCCCCAGACTGAGAACAACTGAACTACAATAGATAAAAATTTAATACATGTATAAAGTTAAATAATGTTTAAAAAAAGAGAGAGAGATGTACTGATTAGTAAAAATGCTCTATCCTGTGGGGGTTTTTTTGGTTTGGGTACTCTAACAATCATTTTCCCACGGCATTAAAAAGTTTTTTCAAAAACATCCTGTAAAAGCGACATAAATTTATTCTATAGACCTCCAGAATCCTATTTGAAATTGGCATTATTCCACATTAAAAAATAAATAAATTACACTAAATACACCTTTTGTCCTTTTTTCTGTGATACTTGGGATTGAACCCAGGTGCACTTTCCCACTGAGCTATATCCCAGGTGGGACTCAAACTTGGAATCCTGCTTTAGCCTCTAAGTGCTGGGATTTGCCCATGTTTTAATCAGATGACTTGAGGGTATGTGTACGTGTGTACATGCTGTTGAATTCTATATGTATCTTAAATGTTAGTGCTTTGTGGGATGAATAATTCAGTCTGTCTTTTAAGTCTGTCAATTATTTTCTTTACTAAGCAGAAGCTTTTTAGTTTATTACAATCCTATTGGTCTAGTTTTGCCTGTTACTTGAGTTTGGGGAATCATACCCAACAAATGCTTTGACCAATTTTCTAAAACAATTCCCTTCAATAGTTTCATATTTTCAGATCTTATGTTTAAGTCTTTAATCCATTTTGAATCCATTCTATATGGTGAGAGATAAGGGAGTAATTTCACACTTCTGCGTGTGAATATCCATTTTCCCAGTATCATTTGTTGAAGAGACTGACCTTTTCTTCACACTTCTGTGGAAAATCAGTTAAGTGTAAATACCTGAAGTTATTCTGGAGCACTTTATTCTGTTCCATTGGTTTATGTACCTGTTTTTTATACTACTATTTATGCTGTGTTGGTCACAATTGCTTTGTTGCATATTTTGAAGTGTGGTAATTCTAGCTTTGGATATTCCGGTCAGGATTTCTTTGGCTATTTGGATTTTGTTTTGTTTTGTTTTTTTCCTAGTCCCTTAAATATCATGTTCTATTCTGCTAAAATTGTTAGGGCAACAACTTTCAAAAGAACAATTTGCCGATATTTTTATCTAATTACTTTGAATGTGTGTGGACAAGTACCAAGAATTTCTTTATCTGGTAATTTATTCACAAGAGTATATTTGAGGATATGAACAACTTTTAGTGAGGATGTGTCTAACGTTCTTGTGAAAAGCTGGAAAGAACATAAATGGTGGTCATTACAGGAATGCTTGAAAATATAATCTTCCTCATTAAAAAGAATATTTTTAGTTACAAAATAGCTTTGTGGAAATATGCTTATTGTCATAAGTTGTGTTTTCTGGATTCAAAAAGCAAGTTACAAATAATAGGTATGCATAAATAATTCCATTTTTAGAAAACTATGAAATATGTATGAATGACCTTATTCCTGAGATATAATTAAAAATTTCCAATATTCACATATGGATATGTGAGAATATAGGTGGTGGTTTTCTTATGTTTGCTTTTCAGCTTTGTGTACCAAAAAGGCAAATCCCTTTTGAAATAATGACTAAAAATGAGTGTCCAAATATTAACCTTTAAGTGTCTATCATGGCATATTTATATTAATAAAAACAGAGACTAGTTTGAGTTCAGTGGATTCCTATGCAGCCCATCTAAATGTTGACAGAATTTAACCACTGTTAATGCTAGGCAACCTCAGCCTATGCCTCAGGGTACAAAGCAAGGAAAAGCATTTTTCTAGAAAATTCTGAGTCCATAACTGGTATGTTGGACCTGAGGGAGGCAGCATACCCTGTTCTAAACATCATCAGCCAAGACAGTCTGTACCCCATTGTTTTTCTTGCTCTCAGGTGTCTGCCTACCCTAAACTCCAAAAGAGCCCATATGGGATTATCCAGATGCTCAGAGGAGTTCTGAAACAGTTCCTTTATGGGGTCACACACGGACTAGAGATTGAACCACCAGAGTGATGTTGGAAAGCTCCATTTGAGGTGCCTCCAGACCTTCGTATAGACTTGTCTCACTCGCCTGCCATGTGTTCCTATCTGGAAACAGGTTTAAGGTGAGAGAAAGTTGACTGCTGACCTTGGGGGAGGGGCACAACCGCAGGCTCCTGAAGAGAAAGGAAAGGGGGTGGAGCGTATCTTTCAGCCTGGGCGGTCCGAGAAGCTCAGAGAGCGTCACATGGCACCAGCTCACCAAACAGAGGCAGAGATTCAGCCAGCTCCACAGGTCTGCTTGTTCTACTAACTCTGACTCCACCCCGGTCAGAATAGCAGTCAGGCTTGGCGTGCGGTGGTGCTGCAGCTAACGTTATGGCCACTCAGTCATCCAGAGAGGAGGAGAAGTGCCACCGGGATGAAGTGCCTGAAGAGATGAAGAATGAGGACTCCGCCCTTGCTCCAGGAGGCACCTGTGGAACTGGTGACAAAGTGCCTGGTGCCCTCACAGCCTCGCGCAGTGCACCCCTGTCACGGGGGCGGCAGCGGCAGGATACGGGAGGTTCTTTGAGTTCCATGGCCACGTCGACCACTGATGACCTGGCACCTGCCTCCAGGTCGTGCATGCCAGCGGAGCAGAGCTCGAACCTCCAGGACCGCCGATGCTCGCGCGGGAACCGCCTATGTGTAGGCTCCCACACAGGCAGCCGGTCCGCCGAGGGGCAAGCCCCAGAAGGAACTGGCCTGTCCGGGAAGCGTCAGACCCAGACTAAGCGGCAGAAGAGCAACCATCCTCCAAAGCAGGCCTCCTGCAAACAGGCCGAACAGGCTGCCACGTCTCCGGAGCGCCCTCAGCCTCCTGGGGCCGCGGAGCCTCAGCCGTCTGTGGCGCTGCCGCCATCTTCTCCCGGGTCTCCGACCCGCGCTGGCTATCATTCGCACGCTTCTCCGCGGAGCCAGGCAACTCGTCCCGGACCTGCCCGCCTCAGCCACGCGGCCCAGGCACGCCCCGCTCTCCAGGCCAGCGCAGGTAACGCCCGGCAGCGCCGTGCGGACGCGTCCGGTCCTGTGATCCGCAGTGGTGTGTCAAGAACCGGCCCCGCTCAGCGGGGCCGCGACGAATCGCCGGGTCCTGCTCGCCGCAGCGGCACGTCCAGGTCGGGCTCGGACGTTGGCCGCCGCCGCCCCCGCCCCGGGGAGAGCCTTCCTCCCCGCGGCCGAGCCGCCGCCACAGGCCCTGCGCCCCGCAGCGGCGCGTCGGGATCCCGGCCCGGGGATCCGGGCCCCGCCGCCACAACAGGCCCCAGACTCCGCCGCGGCGCTTCGGACTCCCGGCCCGGGGGTCGGGGCCGCGCCGCCACAGCAGGCCCCAGACTCCGCCACGGCGCTTCGGGCTCCCGGCCCGGGGGTCGGGGCCGCGGCGCGCCCGGGCCCAGCCGTGCTCAGCGAAGCCGCGCAGCCGCGCCAGCTCGTGCGCTCCGCATCGCTGTGACCGGGTCCGGCCCAGAAGGCCGCCAGCGCGCCGGCCGGGCGAGGCGCGTTCTCCGGGACGGCGGCACCAGGCCAGGCCCTGCTCGACGCCGCCGCGCCACGCCATCGGCTCCTGTTCGCAGCAGCTCATCCGAGCCTGGGCTTCGGCGGGACCGCGCCGCCCCGCCGGCTCCTGCTCCCCCGAGCGGTGCGTCAGGATCCCGCCCGCGCCGCGTCCGCCGTGCCGCCCCGCCGGGGTCTCCCCGCAACAGAGGCGGCGGCGGCGGCGGCGGCGGCAGCAGCGGCGCGGCCCGCCCTGGCCCTGTTCCACGCGGCCGCGCCGCTCCGCCCGCGAGGGGCACTCTGCGAAGCGAAGCCCGTCAGGGGCGCGGCACCTCGAGAAAGCCCGGCCCTCAGAGCACCTCACGTTGTCCAGATCCTGAGGCCCGAAGGGCTCCCGCTGGCCCCGTTTATCATGCCGTCCGTATGCGTGCCTCTTCCCCCTCACCTCCTGGTAGATATTTTGCTGTGAAGCGTCCTTGTGACTCTCCCTCCTCCTCCTCCTCTTCCTCCTCCTCCCGCTCCGCCGCCGCCGCTGCCTCCCCCTCCCCCTCTCCTGTTTCCCCTTCCCCTTCTCGCTCCCCCTCTTCCTCCTCTTCCGTTGGATCTCCAGGCCTAAGCCCCACCTCTTCCTCCACTGAGTTTTCTGGCCAGAGTGCCCCTTCCTCTCCCCCTGGGTTCGGTTTGCGCTCTATCCACACTCCTAGTCCTGACAGTCTGAGGCGTGCCTTGCTGCCTGAGCTGGATGCTGTGGTCCCTCATGATTCAGAGGAGGAGGAGTAAACGCTCCTTCCTCCCCTGTGTCGCCTTAACAGTGACCCTGTGATGAGCATTCTTCAAGACCCACAGCAAGGATGAATCTATCCACTGAACGATGAAATGATGCTTACCTGTGAGGTCTCCAAGAGTTCTAGCTGTTAACTGTTTTTGTAGTTTCCCCTCCTGATGACCCTTCTGCAAACCATGCATCTGTTGTTGTCCCTTGATTCCACTCCCTTCTTCCTCAAAAGACCCTGACTTTGACCCTGGGTTGAGAGTTCAGTTTTCTAAGTTGTTTTTATGTAATGAAATATCTTAATAAAATGTTTGCCATCATCTGTTTTGTGTTTTAAAATATCAACGCCAGGGCCTGGGATTTAGCTCAAGTGGTACTACACCTACCTTGGAAGAACAAGGGCCAGAGTTCAATCCCTGGTTCAAAAAAAAAAAAAAGTGTGGTGGTAAGGAAATAGAAACTTGAGGTTGGATGGGCCATAACCCAAATGGGAGTGGAGAAGCTTGGAGGAAGATTGGGGAAGAGCAAGGGAGGAACAGCAAGGATAAAGAGACCAAGAGCATAAAGGTCTCAGTTTCTATAGAGAGCAACTGGCGTTTCCTGAGTTCTGGGTTGAGACAGGTTGGAGAAGGGCAATTCAAGTAATGACTGACTAGAAAATGGTCAGATTAAAAAAAAAAATCCTTGGGGCCGGAGATTTAGCTCAGTGGTTCTGGCGCCTGCCTCAACTCCTACTCCCAGTAACCACATACAATGCTGGGCGTGGTGACTCACGCCCACCAGCAATCAATACCACATACCACAGTGCAGGGCATGGTGGCTCACCCCTGTAATCCCAGCACTTGGGAAGAAGAGGCAGGAGGATTGCTGAGTTCAAGGCTTGCCTGGGCTACATAGTGAGCTCAGGGCCAGCCTGAACTACAAAGTGAGACCCTGTCTCAAAAAAAAAAAAAAATCCTAGTCCCAGAATTTAACTCTGGTTCTGGCACTTGCCTCAAGCACAGGTTCCCAGTTCGATCCCTGGTACCAGAAAAAAAAAAAAAAAGGTTAGGTAGTTAATGAAAATAAATGTTAATGGATAATCCCACTGTAAAAAGAGTTGGCTGAGCTTGTGAGTAGGTATGGAATAAAGAGAAATTGTGTGTGTGTGTGTGTGTGTGTGTGTGTGTGGACATTTTAAAAGAATTGCACAGACACTATAAACAGTGTACTCATTTTTGGGCTGGCAATATGCTCTCAATGTGTGTGTTTTTTCCCCTTTGGCCATATAACTATTTCTATGATGAAATGCAGCTGTTTAAAAAAAAATGTGTTGTGGAGATTGTCAACGGATAGACTGAAAAAATAGAAGGAAGTACTCCAGTAAAAGAAACTCTCTTGTTCATATTTCTCTTCTCTACTTTTCTAATATGTGACCAATATATATAGAAAGAGACCTTGGCCTAGTCCTGGGCCTCATATTTTAGAAAGTACTACAATGGGACCTGTTTGTGCTATATTCACATTATAGAGCTAAATGTCCACAGGGACATGGCATTGTGCTCACCAGGTCTCAACACTGCCACTTGTGAAAATGTTTTATATATTCTCATTCCCCAAGGCTTTATCTATGGCTCCAGGGCCTTATTATCAGAGTCCTTTCTGAGCAAGGGAAGTGTGGGAGTATCATTCATATAGTCTTGGCCCAGAGGTAGACCAGTTGCTGCTATCTATGGTAGCAAAGCATAGACAAAGTTTAGTGGAACAAGCTGAGGTGGTATTAGGAATAGCTGTAAAACACTGTGGTGTAGGACAAGGGTGGCAAACTTAGGGCATATGTGCTGCAGCAGGCATGCAGAGCCCTTTCTGTTGGCTTGTGAGCCAAGTGTACAGCATGTTTTTTTCTAAAGGAAAACCTCAGTAGTCAAGTTTAATTGGGGTATTGGCACTTTGTGATATATAAGTGGGATCAGGGTTACAGTTTGGGAACTCAGCCTCTAAAAGGTTCTCCATCACTAGTGTAGGACATAGCTGGCAATACAAAGAGGATATGGAGGGCCAGGGATTTAGCTCAGTGGTTCCGACATCTGCCTTCCAAGAACAAGGTCCCGAGTTCAATTCCGGTACTTCATGCCACAAACCAGGAGTGGTGACTTATGGCTGTAAACCCAGCACTTAGGAGGCAGGGGCAAGAGAATTACTGTGAAGATGAGAGGTTCCTGAACCAAGCTTGAGGTGCTGTCCATTAAGTCTGGGCTATGGATTCTGCACAAGCCAGCCAAGAGACATCTGGTATGGCTCCTCTGTAAGTTTTCCTTCCTAGGTCTGAGTTTTTCATGTTCCAGGGCCAGGCTGCTCATTCTCCCCGCTCTTCTAATTGGCCAGCACCCTGTGGTACCTCTGTACCCCTGTGTCTCACCTGATCTCCTGCTAAGGGATAGGCCTCCTGCTCATCTGCACATCACCTGTTTTGATTCTCGTGTTTGTGCCACAGCAGGGTGTGCTCTATGTTGTAGGACAGTGAGGTCAGATTTACCTCTGGTTGACCTATGAGGGCTGCACTAGTTAACTGGGCCCTCCTGTGAAAGGCCCCACAAAGGGCCTGTTCTCATTAGTACCCACTCCTTGATTCGCACTGGCACTGACCCCAGCAGCATAGCATTTCAGGTACTAGTTAGGGGTGCTAGCCTGAACTACAAAAGCCAGACCATGTCACAAAAAAAAAAAAAAAAAAAAAAAAAAAGAGGATATGGAAAACATTGGCCAAGGGCACTCATTTATACTTTTGTCTCAGATACTGATAATATCAGTGGCTTACCTGTATAATAAGCTCTGTAGCTGGACCCAACAGATACAGAGACATCCAAGGTATGTATCTAATGAGCTACACCGGTCTGTAGTGGTAAATCTGATGATACAACACTCCTTGACTCTACTTCTACCCCATTATTTTTTATTTGAGATAGGGTCTCACTTTGTAGTTCAGGCTGGCCTTGAGCTCACTATGTAACCAGGCAAGCCTCGAACTCAGCAATCCTCTTGCCTTGGCCTCCAAAGTGCTGGGATTGCAGGCATGAGCCACCATACCTGGCATTGTGTTATTTGGTACTGATTGCTGGTGGGCTTGAATCCTCACACCCGCTCCTGCTGTATGTGGTTACTGGGGATCAAACCAGGGACCTTGTGCTTGCTAGGCAGGAGCCAGAACCACTGAGCTAAATCTCTGGCCCTCCATACGTTTGAATGTTGAAGTTACTGGCCCTCAATTTTTGATCTCTTTACCCTACACTTTTTTTTTTTTTTAGATAGTGTCTAGCTTTGTAATTCAGGCTGGCCCTGAGCTCACTATGTAACCCAGCCAAGCCTCGAACTCACTGCAACCCTCCTGCCTCTGCCTCCTGAGGCCTGAGATTACAGGCATGAGCCACCACGCCTGGCACTGTGGTATGTGGTACTGATTGCTGTTGGGTGTGAGTCACCATGCCCAGTATGGTTGTATGTGGTTACTGGGGATCAAACCAGGGACCTTGTGCTTGCTAGGCAGGAGCCAGAATCACTGAGCTAAATCTCTGGCCCTCCATACCTTTGAATGTTGAAATTACTGGCCCTCAGTTTTTGATCTTTTCTTTTTTTTTTTTTTTTTTTTTTGAGACTGGTTCTGGCTTTGTAGTTCAGGCTGGCCCTGAGCTCACTGTGTAGCCCAGGCAAGCCACAAA
>PVIC010036147.1:0-18658 GCA_004025085.1 Thryonomys swinderianus
TGACACATCATGGTAGGTATTTGAGCAGAACAATCACATCATGTTTGTTACCATAATACAATAAATGCCAATATCAGTATTAAACACAGTAAATAAGATAAAAAGGTTTGTTAGATTCTATACTGGATACTTTGAGCTTATGAGTTACCTCTATGTCTGACTCCTCACTGCACAGCTCCGGGATACAGTGGGCTGGTGGACGGCCTTCAGTCCACTGGAAATGGACTGCATCCTGCAGCTGGGTCCACGTGCTGCTCCCTCAGTCCACCGGAAGCACGGCACGATGGGCCGCATCCGCTGGGTCTGGTTTGCCTGCGGCTGGTCCCTCAGTCCTCCAGAAAGCAGGGCAGGGCAGGTCCCGCAGCTGCTGGGTCCGGTCCGCCCGCTGTTGGTCCCTCAGTCTGCCGGAAAACCGGGCACGGCGGGCCCAGAGCTGCTGGGTCCGGTCCGCCCGCTGTTGGTCCCTCAGTCTGACGGAACACAGGGCACAGCGGGCCCGGAGCTGCTGGGTCCGGTCCGCCCCCTTTTGGTCCCTCAGTCTGCCGGAACACAGAGTCCAAAAGACAATACTGAAGAACATACCAAAGGACTACTCTAAATCTCAGAAATTGTATTATTATATAGATGAAAGACCATGAATTCTGGACTCAAAACTGTAATGCAGACCTTTGGCTTTTATCATATTTAATATATGACACTATTGATTGGCTCTGAGTTTCAGAGTCATCATATATACAATGTTCATACTGACTCTATATCATAGGTTAATTATTAGAGCTATACAAAACCATAGAAGGAAAATTCCCAGTACACTAACATACATTAACAAATTCTCATATCAACAGCTAGTATTAATTATATAGTAATGTGCTTATGTAATACTTGTTTGTGATAATGATTTGAAATGGCTAAATTTAGAAAGCAATTGATGAAGTTTATTGATAATAATGTAGCAATATTAATTTCATAGCTTTGACAAAAGTGTCATAATTACATAAGACACCGGCATTTAAGAAAGTGGGATAATGAGATAAAGGAATGCTCTGTTCTACCTTTGAAATTTTTCTAAAGCTGAGAAAACAATCAGATTCACTGAAACAATTAAGTGCTAGTGTTCTTAAATCTTTTTGCACTTATTTAAAAGCTTTTAGTAGATTGTTCCTACATTTTAACTATTCAATTACATTAGTGTATTTGTCATAGGTTTGAAATGTTAAACCTTGGGGAAGTAATTAAGATGACAGTTTAACCCAGGTCTCAGAAAGTCCTGTTTGCTTGCTTGCCCTGTGTTGGAGACAACATGATCTCTTTCTCCGCAGAGACAGAGGGACAGGTGCAGAGAAATAATATATTGAGAAAGGTTGAAAAGAATTTAATCAGAAGAATTTCTTGAGAAATTTTTAACTGGAAGATCACAACAAGTCAAGATTTATGGCTGATGATTTTGAAATAAGCAGGACAATTAAAATAGTTTTTATGACAGTCCTGTACACTTCAATATTAAAGAGATATTCTGAACTGTCAAGTTCAGTCAAGTTTTTAATGAAAGCTACTTTCACTGAGCAATGTAATTGCTGTCTTGAATTTTTCATGAGATTTAATGTGAGAGAAGGATGTCCGTTTAAATCACCCAATTTTTTAGTCACTTGAAGCCAGAAAAATCACATCACACATATTTTGTTCAGAATAGATGTACAGTGAAATCCTTCCTATTTCAGCAACTTTGGGAAACAAAATTCATAAATGTAAAAGCAATGAGAGTGTGTCATGTTAAAATGACACATTAAAGAAATTACCTATTCATCAGGAAAATTTAATACTTAAAAATTTACCTACACTTATTTATGGAGATTATTTATTTAAATTTATAGCTACTTTTGGATCTTAAATTAGTATTAAATTGGATAGAAAAATATTTCTATCAATTCAAAGCAGTTTGTTGCCTAAACTTTTCATTGCAATATATTTATTTTGATCATTTAGACATGAAGTGATTCTTCATGGATATAAAATTATTATGTTGTATTTTAAAGCTATGATTTATCTGAAATCTGAAATATGGCACTCTGGGGGAAAATATTTCTAAAAAGCTTAACCCTTCAATTTCTCTTTCATTCCTGTTGCTACCTTGTAAAACCTGACCATTCATGGGTCTGGCTAATCTTGGAATTGCTGCTTTTTGATTTCCTTTTAAAATCTAAGAGTAAGTGGTATTTCAAAAACAATTCATAGCAACTTGATTAAGGGGGGAAGTTTTAAGTGACATATCAAACAAGTTCTTCCAAAAATAAATATTAATCTAGTAAATGTATATTATCATAAATCATAAATGGATTAAATGATGACTTAGAATTTAGATATGGAAATCACAATGCAGTACTTTTTGTATTATCATTTTCACTCAATTCTTCACTCAATCAATGTAAAACTAATTCTAATTATCTTTCTATATAAATGACAATACTTATATTGTGCTTACTATATGATAGAGTATAAATTAAAGCACCACATCCATGTGTAAAATGAAAACAGGTTTTTAAGATATTATAAAGACAACACTTCTCAGGAATGTATAAGGAAATATCAATTTCAAGAGGGTAACAATGCCATGTATAGATATAAAAGTCACGCTTAGGAAATAACCTGTAAATCTAAAGCTCTATGCATTAAAATCACCCTAGCACACCTCGGGTCAACATACTTTTGATAACTTTCCTCCCTCTCTTATTCCCTTTCCCTTCCTCTTTCTTTCTTTCTTTCTTTCTTTCTTTCTTTCTTTCTTTCTTTCTTTCTTTCTTTCTTTCTTTCTTTCTTTCTTTCTTTCTTTCTTTCTCTTTCTCTCTTTCTTTTTCTTTCTCCTTTTTCTTTCTCTTTCTTTCTTTTCTTTTCTTTCTTTCTCTCTCTCTTTCCTTTTTCTTCTTTTTGTCTTTTTTCTTTCTTTCTCTTTTCCTTCTTTCTCTTTTTCTTTTCCTTCCTTCCTTCTTCCTCCCTTCCTTCCTTCCCTCTTTACTTCCTTTCCTTTTCATTCTAGGTAAAAAGCTCCAGTAAGTACTCTGTCAATAAGAGTTGAATACTTATGCAAGTCTCCAATTTTTCATCTTTAGATACTCAGGTACAAAAGCGCTTCAAGTTAAACTTGGAAAAATTGAATTTAGCATCCACTCTTGAAACAACAGCACTGTTAACCCACAGATATATTTGAAGGTTAAAAGGAAGTGCAAATTAACACTTTTGGGTAAAAATTTCTTTTGCTTATAGTTAAAAACTAAAGAAAAGTATAGGTAAGAAAAAAGAACATTTAGAATTTTTTGAATTAGTAAAAAAAAGTCAATATGTATATCTATGGTATAAATTTATATAGGAATGTTATGAAATGTTCCTTAAAGCAATATTTTCAAACCTATTTAAAATTGTTCCAGCTGTTACTTGCAGGTCTCCTCCCTAAGCTTTGTTTGTAATAATTCTATTTTTCCTCAATACTTAAACCTCATACCCAGGAAAAGTTTGGAACCAGGAACCTATTTATTTTATTTTTTAATTGAATTCTTTATTGGTACAATTTATATGAACCTATTTATTTTTGAGGAACTCTACTAAATATATGCAGCATGTGCATGTATAAAAACAAGATTTGCTGATGTATGAGTCACTCCAAATATATTTTAAAGGAAACACAAAGTGACTGTACTTCCTGTTGTTTAAAGTGTATTATTTCAATCCAAAAAATGATTTGATTTGACAGAAAGGGGAAAAAAAGACCTATATTCAGAATTCAAAAGGACAACTTATTAAATAAATGAATTTAACTAGTTTTAGAAAATATATTTTACCATATATAATATAAATTCTTAATTTAAAATATAACATCAGAGATCAAAAATTGCACCAATATATACTACTCCCTATAAACATAAAGAAATTCCAGGCAAAATTCAAAGCTAATTATGAAATTAAATTTTAAAAAATATTATTAAGAATCATATTAAACAATTTGAATGGTTTTCAGGTTAGGAAGATTAACTATTAGTCCAAAACATTGATTTAAAATTTTAAAAATTAAAATGTTAAGTATTGTAATACTACATATTTATTTAAAAAGCTATCTCAAAGTCTTAAATATTATTCATGAAGTATAGATTATAAAATTTATCCTAAGGCAGTTCTCAACATAAATTAAACAGAACCTTATAAATTATTCCTGAGTCTCCTTTTTAATTAAAATGTAGTCGTCAGAAATATTATTGTTCTTACAAACCATATTTTTAAATTACAATAACAAGAGACATAAATAGTAAAAATTTCAAATAAAAGATAAAGGTGAATTTCTGATCTTTGAGAAGAAAAAGTTTACTTAAATTTATAATAGAGATAAATAATCATAAAAGTGTTATAAAAACAGTGTGACATGGTATCATCTTGGAAACACATGCATTTTAAATTATTGAAAAATAGCAATAAAAAGTTGAGAGGTATCATACCCACGTGTAATCCAAGCACTTGGGAGGCTTACACGGGCAGATTGCTGCAAGTTCGAGGCAAGTCTGATTACATAATGAGTTTGAGGCCAGTCTAAAATGCATTGTGTGAAAGAAAAAAACATAAATTGAAACAGATTGCTAAAATGTGTGAAGTATATTGTGTAGATTATATTGTAACACTACAAAAGACTTTCCAAAAAAGAAAGGTTTTGTGAATATATATAAAAATAATTCTAACATGCTTATGGTATCAGTCTCTTGGAAAATGAGGCAAAAAGATCACAAATTCAAGACAAACTAGGGCAACATAATTGCTGAGTTATTATCCTATTTCAAATAATTTTTAATTGATTTTATTAGTCCATTTTAGACATACATTATGGTCATATTTAACAGTGAGAATTTGTACCAGCACAAGACATACCGTTTTTTTTTTTTGCTTTTTGAGACAGGGTCTCGCTTTGTAGTTCAGGCTG
The DNA here is from genome assembly GCA_004025085.1 of Thryonomys swinderianus. Taxonomy (NCBI): domain Eukaryota; kingdom Metazoa; phylum Chordata; class Mammalia; order Rodentia; family Thryonomyidae; genus Thryonomys; species Thryonomys swinderianus. The sequence continues at coordinate 4,955 of PVIC010036147.1, forward strand.
GCCCTGAGCTCACTATGGTGCCCAGGCAAGCCGCCGCGAACTCAGCAATCCTCCTGTTTTTTTTTAAAATGAATTCTTTATTGGTATATTTTATATACACATCATGATCACACTCAACATTGGGAAATTTGTACCAGTGTATGACATATGCTTTCTTTTTCTTTTTTTAAAATCACATTTATACTTTCATTACTTTCCCCTACCTTTTTGCCTTTGAATATTTCCTTTTTCACAAAATCTATCATACATGACATCTTGATTCTCATTTTCCCCTTTCCTCTGCCTTCCATATAACCCGCACCGCCTATATAGAAGCTTTGCTTCCCTTTTTATTTTACTATCAAATTTTTCTTTCCCTTCTTTACTTTCCCATGTCCACCCTTTCCCTTTTGCATGTTTTCAAATAATTTTTTAAAAGGCTGAGAATGTAGTTTAGTGTCGTGCCTATGTTTAATCCCAGTACTACAAAACAAGCAAACAAAAACAAATGTTAAAAAGAAGATAAAAAATATCTATTTTATATGTTCTTATTCCATAGAGAAGGGCAAATATCAATTAAATGTGAAGGATTCAGTCTCAATATTTTAAAATTTCATCAGCCACAATGACGTTGAATTTTGTTCATCAAATGGGTAAAGGTTAAAATTCAACATTTGCATTTAGCAAGAATGAGAAAAAAGTGAGAACTCATAGATGGGTGGTGAGAATACAAGGTGTTTTGCATGTTTGTTTATTTGTTTTTGAGATAGGGTCTCACTTTGTAATGCAGGCTAGCCCCGAGTTCACTATGTAACCCAGGTAAGCCTCAAGCTCAGCAATCCTCCTGCCTCTATCTCCCAAGTGCTGGGATTACAGGCGTAAGCCACCATGCCTGGAGAGAATACAAATTTTGTGGGCATGTGAAATAGTATCTGTGCTGTCTGTTTGCCTATGATTAGAGAGTGTAAGGATCTTAAAAGTTCTCACAATCTTTGACTCAGTATTTCTCCTTTTAAAATTAAGCTATAGGATTTGATCATATAAATAAAGAATAATAGAAAAAGGAATTAGCCCTAATATTATTAAATCATTAAAAAATGAAATAATTATTCCATTATGTCACTTATTGTCATCATGACCTGGAATATTTTTACAAAATAAATTTATGTTCAAATAATAATTTTGAACAGTTTAGAATTCTACACATGGAAAGTTATATAACACATGACATTATATAACATGGGTAAGGAACTATGTCCATGTATAATGATTTATAAATATAATAAAATATCAAGAATCTATATTCATTTTAAATAACAATCACTGGAGTGATATTGATATATAATTTTCACTTTTGTACTTTTATTCAATTAAAAAGTTTAGAATATCATACATATAAATCTCAAAAGGTTGAAATTGGAAAACTTGTATTACCCAACTTCAGTACATTTCTAAAAGGTACAATAATGAAAGTAGTGAGGTACAGGCAGAAGGACAAAACAGTTCAATAAAAGAGAAACTACAAATAGATACTTGCCTATAGGAAATGTGATTTAAAAATGTGTTAAAATTTTTAATTACAGCAAAAGATACATTCAATTAATCATCCTCGCAAAGCTTCTTCTTGCTGCAAACATAATATCCCATTATTCTTGCCACTTTCTGATGCAATCTGCAAATCCTCTTTGGTGAGTATCTGTAACTGTACTTCATGTCTTCCTGTCATACCGAATCCATTCAAAACTTACTTTTCATGGTCACTTTGACTTTGGAGAAAAGCCAGAAATCAGAGTCTTTGATTAATAAGGTGAATGAAGACACAGTATAATGTTTTCTAGGGTCTTTCCTTTCCTTGCATGGCACACAGCAGCAACTTCCACTGTACTTTTTTTTCAGATGAAGAGAATTTTCAGAAATGCTTCAGAAAGTGGTAAGAATGAAGTTATAAGGGACAATTTGATTGAGATTAATGGCATCATTTCTTTTATTTTAAAGTATTTTCTCAATTTATACATTCACCATAGTTTTAAATTACTCCTTGAGTTTACTTATTATTTGCACTAGTTTTAGTGTATATCCTGCAGAAGTGACCATGATTATTATCTGCATTCATACTGAAGCAATTCAGTGAGGAAAGGACTGTCATTCCCAAATGGACAAGAGCATTTAATACCCCTACACACACACATATGGGCATGTGTGTACATGTGCATTTGCATGTTAAACATGTAACATATATGACAAAAATAATAATAGCAATACTATCCATGCCTCATATACAAAATCTAAAATTAAATTACATGTAGATTATGTCCCTAAATGTAAAATTAAATTAATATATATCTCTACCATGGAAGAATGTCAGAGAAAGTTTAAGCAGATTTCTTAACACAAAATTGCGTTATCAATAAACATTTTAAGTTATGGTTTGACCTCAATAAAATGAAAAATGCTTGTTTTTATAATGATCACTTTAAGTAAATAGAAAGGTAAGCTACAGGCTTTGTGAAATTACTTGCAAAGCACAGCTCTTATCTGAAAAGTAACTCAGTAGCACTCAACAATATGTTTAATTGAACTCAAAAATAAGACAAAAAGTTCACAAAAATGAGCAGATATTTTGAACAGATTCATTACACTTACACAAAAATTACACTTTTTCCTAAAGATGATCAATATTAGAACTCACTAAGGAAATTCATGGACACCACAATGAGATACACTATGCCCACTGTATTGACTGAATTTAAAAGACTAACAATATCACATATTTCTGAAGTAAAACATCACAGGAATTCCCACGTATTTCTTTCTTTCTTTTTTTTTTTGAGACAGGGTCCTGCTTTGTAGTTCAGGCTGGCCCTAGCTCATTATGTAGCCCAGGCAAGCCTCGAACTCAGCAATCCTCCTGTCTCTGCCTCCTGAGTGCTGGGATTACAGGCGTGAGCCACCATGCCAGGCACTGTGGTATGTGGTATTGATTGCTGGTGGGCATGAGTCACCACACCCAGCATTCTGTGTGGTTACCAGGATCGAACTCAGGATCTTGCGCTTGCGAGGCAGGCTCCAGGACCACTGAGCTATATCTCCAGCCCTCCCACATATTTCTAAAGGGAATATATTGTTCTTACTTCAACAGCACATATACTGAAGTGATTACCTTTTAGAGAAGTCAGTCCATTTCTTATTAAGTTAATCATATATCAACCATATGAGGCAGAAATAGAATTTCCATGAATTAAGAATAAAAATACTACATCTGTGCATTATCTAAGCTTGAATATTCATAGGTACTTTGCTAACAGTAATTAAAATATGAAAACCATCCAAATACTTTCAGCTGTTGAAAAAGAACTAAACTGAGGAACTTCATAAACTGAAGAGCTGTTAAGGATAAAATCCTACCTCTATAAGCAATAATTTTCAAGATCATTATTCTAAGTTAAAAATTTTAAAAACAAAATACTGCATGTTGTATGAGTCCAATTATATATACAGTAGAAAAGCAAAAATGTGCAAGCAATAAGATCAATAGAGAAGTATGTCTGGGATATTGCAAAATGGAAGTTTTTGTAGGTAATAGAAATGTTCTATATCTATATTATACTGCATGAAACATTATATTTGTCAATTTTTATCAAGGCTAAACAAAAATGGTTAATTTTACTTATGTTATATTGAGTTTCAATGCGACATAATGAGAAATTTGATTTTACTGAAATAACCCTGAGTAGGGGTCTGAATATAGTAGTGATGATCATTTTAACATTTAAAAATAAACTTTCAAATAATCATTCTGTGAGGGAGGTAATATTATAATTTTCACAGATATGAGTATTAAATTGATTTACCAAGAAAGAAAAAAATGAAATGAGCTTGAATTTTTGTATAGTAAAGTCAAGCGATATAAAATGTATAGAAATTGGGGAGAATATTTAAAATCTTTCTGAGCCTTACTGGCTTAATGGTGAGCATTAAAGAGTTATTCTCTGATGTACAATGCTTAGCATATATTAAATATTTTCTTTTGATCAATGCTTACCCTTTACATTGCCAATAAACTACTATTCAACTAGAAATTATTGGATTATCCAATTTAGGAGTATTACAGACACATAACTTTTATTCTCTTACCTTCACTAAAATTTATTTGGAAGGAAACTTTGAAACTTTCTTTCTAAGTATGTTTTGAATTCCTTATATATTATCCTTAGTTTCTATATTTCGCTGAATGTTCTCCTGGATTTCTTTTATAGTCCTATAATAACTTCCTACATGGTTTCCCATACTACAAATTACTCCTTACCACATTAAGAGTGAGCAATTCAACACACAAATCTGATCAAAATTTCCCCAATTATTATTCATAATTAGCTCATCATGTTCTGTTCACATAAGTTGTAAACTGAATAGCATTTTGGATGAGTCTCCTTGTGATCTGAGGTCTGTCTTTTTCTGCAGTTTCTACCTCCAACACCTACTCCTTGTTACCTGTGTCTACCATATGTGCTTTACCATAGTGATATGTGTTCATCCTAGTACTGCTTTATCCCAGAAAACTCTCCTTTCTCCCCTTGATGAATCATTACAGTTGTTCACTAGCAAATGTTTTCCTCCCCAAGCAGGACTATCTAAATTACGCAGAACTGCTTATTTTGCTCTGAGTTTATGTAGCTTCTTTTGCGCGATCATGTATAGAGGCTGGGATCTTCTGTCAACATGAGTTCCCACATTTGTCTGAACCCCTTTTGTCCATGAAAATCTTGAGCTTCAGACAAAGCTTCATTGTGTTTGTAAGGCCTGCACTCAATGTAATACAGGAGATAATCATACACTGATCACATTGTCAATATAGGACAATCATTCAGCCATTTCATAATGTATTTGGCAAAATCAAATTTCTGAACCCTACTGTTTCCACACTGCCTACTTTGGAATCACAGGAAACTGATACTTTCTATCCTTTTGTTTATTCAAGTGCTCTAGTAATTTTAAATTTCTAAGAAAAAATGATTAAGAAATAGAAAAAAATGAAATTAAAATTGATATTAGAATTATTAATACATGTGAATAGCTAAGTAATTGAAAGTTTCCAATAAGTTTTCTGTGCTTCAGTTTTCTCAAAAACTAAGGTATAATCTAATATTTATTCTAAATTTAGAATGTGGTTATTTCTTCTGTTCTTCATTTTACAAAGTTTCTCAACCTCACTCTATGTTTTTAACTTCTCTATTTTTTCTTTGCTATTCCACCAAAAGTTATATTTATTTTGTGAGGGGTACAATTTCTAGACCTAAGATTTAAAACATGACAAATCACTATTTGCTGGCCTTCTAGAGTCTGCTGACTTCTCTATTCAAGTTTATAATGTGCCATTGTTAAGTGTTTTTCTGTATCAGTATGAAACCACTCCTTTCTCTAATTGAGTGAATTCTCTATGCCCTCAGATTAGATAGAAATTTCTGGAAATTACCTTAAAAATTCTGAATCTGGATCTCTCGGTGTCCTTCATTTTGCCTCCTTAAACCTTACTTCTCACGCTGCATTTCTTATAAATCTTGAGTCACATCTAGCAGCACTTTCCCATGTTTCTTTGTTCATTCTGCTCTAGCTTTATATTTTGGTAAGTACAGGTTCAATACCTTTCTCCTCGAACACTTTTACTCAGTTAACTTCACTTTTCATCTGACCTTTTGGCAGAGGTCCTAGGAACCTTTTCTCCAAGTACCAAGTAATGCTCAGTCTGGCTCAATACTTATTTCATCAAGTTCTTCATATAAAAGTCATTAAAATACTAAATATCATATTAAATGAAAAGAAAATCTAGAAGTATTAGGATTTAGTCTCAGCTTCATTATTCCTCTTCCTTTAAGACTCCATGAGAGACTAGCAGCCTGGCCACCTTCAGACCCAGGCCAGAAACCCTGTGGGAACTCCTCTCCCCTTTAGTGAGTCTGGGTAAGCACCACAGAGAGCACACAGTGACTTCCACTATCTGCTAGCAGCCTTCCTGTCATCCCATCCAGAAAAGTCCAGGGGACCTTTCCCCTCTTGGTGAGTCTGGGTAAGTGCTGCGGATATCGTGCAGTGACTTCTGCAATCAGTCATAGGTTCAAGAAAAGAAGCCCACTGGTCCTCCATTTCTGTTTTTGTGAGTCTCAGTAAGCACCACTTAGGTCGTACAGTAACTTACAGCATTGGCCAGCATAATAGAAATGATAAAAACTCAAGGACCCAAACACAAAAATCAGCACCACAGGGGAATTTGGGGAAAAGGAAAATGGAGCAAAATGAAACTCAATCACCAGAACTCTCTGAAACAGTAACAAAAGCAGATGTAATAAAATGGAAGTCAGAACTGAACTCTATGAAAACAGAGATGCTGATCACAGTGAGAGACTTGATTAAAGAAGAGATCAAGAATGCCATAGAATCTCAGATAAAAAAAAAAAGCAACAGAACATTTTAAGTAGCTTCAAGCAGAGTTCCAGCTGATCAAAAACAAGAAAAAAGGTTGCAAGTAGGATGAATGAAGTTGAGGACCTGATATAATTATCAAGGTTCCAGATATCCAGCAAAAGAACAAAATACTGAAAGCGGTTAGAGAAAGAGAGGAAAAACATACAAAGGAAAGCCCTTGAAGATCATAGCAGACTTTTCAACACAAACGCTTAATGCAAGGAAAGCCTGGAGTGAAGTGTTTCAAGTTTTGGAGGAAAATAATCTCCAACCTAGACTGATGTATCCTGCAAAACTATTTTTCAAAATTGATGGAAAGGGGCTGGAGGGTTAGCTCAGTGGTCCAGCACCTGCCTTGCAAGCGCAAGGACCTGAGTTCGATCCCCGGCAACCACATATAATGCTGGGCATGGAGACTCACGCCCACTAACAATCAACACCACATACCACAATGCCGGACCTGGTGGCTCACGCCTGAAATCCCAGCACTCAGGAGGCAGGGACAGGAGGATTGCTGAGTTTGTGGCGGCTTGCCTGGGCACCATAGTGAGCTCAGGGCCAGCCTGAACTACAAAGCGAGACCCTGTCTCCAAAAAAGCAAAAAAAAAAAAAAAAAAAAAAAAAAAAAAAAAAAAAAAAAAAAAAAAAAAAAAAAAAAAATGATGGAGAAATAAGATGCATCCATGAAAAAGAACACCGGAAGAACCTCTCAATTACAAAACCTCCATTCTAAGACATTCTAAAGAATATCTTGGAGAAAAACAATGAAGGTCAAAAACTCATGAGGCCCAGCAAAGTGAATTAATTGGGTAAGACAAGAAACTGTGTAGAAAGGAGAAAAGCAAAGAATAAAAGAGCCAAGGAAAGGAAAACACCATGACAGACATGAAACAGGCGATATCAGTCATAACCATTAATGTCAATGGCCTCAATAGGCCAATTAAAAGACACAGACTAACAGAATGCATTAAGAAACTAGATCCTACAATACACTGCATACAAGAAACACATCTAATTCAGAAAGAAAGCCATAGACTAAAAGTAAAAGGATGAAATACAATTCTCCATGTGACAGGAAACTGCAAAAAAAAAAATCAGGAGTGGCTATCCTATTTGCAGACAAAATAGATTTTAAATCAAAGCTGATTAATAGAGATAAAGAAGAACAACATATCTTGTATAGGGAACAATCCAAGAGAAAGATATGACAGTCATAAATATTTACACACTAAATTTCAATGCACCCAACTGTATAAAACAAATATTAACAGATATGAAAACTCTGATGTGCACCAATAAAATAGTAGCAGGGAACTTCAATACCCCACTTTCATAACTAGACAGATCTATTGCACAAAAAATCAATAATGAAATATGAACCTAACCTTTGAATAATGGAACTCAAAGGATGCCTACAGAATATTTCACCCTACAAAGCCAGAATACACATTCTTCTCAGCTGCCCATGGGTTATTCAACAGACCACATACTAATTCACAGAACATGTTTAAGTAAATGCAAAGGAATTGAAGTCATCCATAGGGCCTTGACATTGGAGCTGAATAACAAAAGAAATTGCAAGACCCTCACAAACACATGGAAATTGAACAACACTCTGTTGACCAACCAATGGGTCACAGAAGAAATTAAGGAAGAAAATAAACAGTTTTTACAGTTAAATGATAATGCCAGTACAACTTACAGGAATTTATGGGACACAATGAAAGCAGACCTATGAGGGAAATTCATAGCAATAAACCCCTACACCAGGAAAATAGAGCAAGCTCAAATAAATGACCTAATGCTGAGCCAAAAGTAAATAGAAAAAGAGGTGCAAGCCAAACCAAAAGTCTGTACTATGGAAATTATAAGGAAATTATAAGAATCAAAGCAGAAATTAAATCAATGAAGACTAAGCAAATGATACAAAATTAACAAATCTAAGAAAAGATATCTTAGAAAAGATAAAAATTGACAGACCCACTAGCCAACCCTGTCCAACAAAGGAAGGACAAAGCTCAAATCCATGCTATTAGGAACAAAAAGGGGGAAACCACTGATTCAATGGAAGTCCAGAGAATAATAACACTTATTTTGAAAATGTGTACTCCAATAAGATGGAAAACTTAGAAGAAATGGACGGACTGCTAGACACATATGAACTTCCAAAGCTGAACAAAGAGGATTTAAAAATGTTAAACACGCCACTATCAATCTGTGAAATTGAATATGTAATTAAAAATCTACCAACTAAATAAAGTTCTGATGGCTTTACTGATGAATTCTACAAAAAGAAGAGTTAATACCACTTTTTCTCAAACTCTTTAATGAAATTGAAAGGGAAGCAGTACTTCCAAATTCACCCCTGGAAGCAACCATTACCTTAATTCCAAAAGGAGAAAAACACCAAACAAAAGAAGAGAACTACAGGCCAATATCCTTAATGAATATTGATGCAAAAAAATCCTCAACAAGATACCTGAAAACAATACAAAGAATTATCAGGAAGATCATACACCTTGACCAAGGTGGATTCATTCCAGAGATGTAAAGATGGTTCAACATACATAAATCAATAAACATAATTCACTGTATAGACAAACTCAAAGACAAAAACCATATGGTCATCTCAACAGATGCAGAGATAGCAATTGGCAAAATTCAATGCCCATTCATGATTAAAACACTACAGAAATTTAGAATAGATGGACTTTATCTTAACCTAATAAAAGCTATTTATGAGAACTACACAGCCAGCTTCATACTAAATGGTCAAAAACTTAAACCTTTCACATTAAGATTAGGAACAAGAAAAGGATGTCCACTATCACCATTCCTGTTCAATATAATGTTAGAAATACTAGCTACAACAATTAGACAAGAGAAAGAAATAAAAGGAATAACAACAGAAAAGGAAGAATTTAACTGTCTTCATTTGCTGATGACATGAGGACTCTATATAAAAAAACTTCATCAAACAGCTGCTAGACTTAATCACCAAATTTGGTAGCATGGCTGGATATGAGATCAATGGTCAATCATCAATAGTATTTTTTTTTTTTTTTTGCTTTTGAGACAGGAACTCACTTTGTAGTTCAGGCTGGCCCTGAGCTCACTATGGTGCCCAGGCAAGCCGCCACGAACTCAGCAATCCTCCTGTTTCTGCCTCCTGAGTGCTGGGATTACAGGCGTGAGCCACCATGTCCGGCATTACATCAATAGTATTTTTATAGATAAATAGCAGACTTATTGAGAGAGAAATTAGGGAGTCAATTCCTTTTCCAGTAGCATCCAAAAGAAAGAAAGACAAAAGAAAGAAAGAAAGAAAGAAAGAAAGAAAGAAAGAAAGAAAGAAAGAAAGGAAGGAAGGAAGGAAGGAAGGAAGGAAGGAAGGAAGGAAGGAAGGAAGGAAGGAAGGAAGGAAGGAAGGAAGGAAGGAAGATCTAGGAATACATCTAAAAAGGAGTGAAAGACCTCTACTCTGAAAACTATAACACTCTGAAAAGAAGATTGAAGAGGATATCAGAAAATGGAAAGACAGTCCTTGTTCCTGGGTAGAAAGATCCAATATCATCAAAATGGCTATACTCCCACAACTACCATATAGATGTAATGCAATCCCGATTGAAATCCCAACAGCATATTTAACAGATCTTAAGAAAACTATCGAAAAATTCATGTGGATCCACAAGGAACATAAAATAGCAAAAGCAATTCTAGGAAATGAGGATATGGAAGGGGGTATCACTATCCCTCATTTGAAACTATACTACAAAGCCACTGTGATAAAAACACCATAGTAGTGGTAAAGAAATGGATCCGATGTCAGTGGAGAAGAGAAGATCCAGAAACAACTCCAGATACACTAAGCTATTTCATTTTTGACAATGGAGACAAACATCTTCCATGGAGGAAAGATAGCCTCTTTAATAAATGGTGCTGGGGAAAAACAGGCTTCAATCTGCCAAAGACTGAAGCTAGATCCATCTCTTAAATCAAGTACTAAACTAAAATCAAAGTGGATCAGAGACCTAAATATTAAAACAGAAACTCTAAACCTGCTGCTGAACAGGTTAGGTTGTACTCTTGGAGACATTGGCTTAGGGAAAAAACTTTATGAACAAAACCTCTATTGCAGAAGAACTAGGAGAAGAAATCAACAAATGGGATCTCATCTTATTTAAAAGCTTCTGCACAGCAAAACTGACCACCAGCAGAATGAAAAGACAACCAACAATATGGGAAAATATCTTTATGAGCTGTTCCTCACACAAAGGGCTACTATCTAGAATATATAAAGAGCCTAAAGAAACGAGCCTCCCAAATTTAAAGACAAAAATGAACATCTGAGTTGAACAGACACTATTCAGAGGAAGATGTAAAAGCACCTAAGGAGTATATGAAGAAGTGCTGAACATCACTGGTTATTCAAGAGATGCAGATAAAAACAACACTGAGATTTCATCTCACTCCACAAAGAATAGCTGCTATTTCAAAATTCGCCAGGGGATGTAATGAGGGGAAGGAATAAATATGATTCTGAAAGAAAATAAAAGAGCATGTATATAGGGGGTGGGGAGGTGTGGGTGGGGATATGGGTAAAAATGAGAATTGACTGTGTCATATATTGGTACAAGTTCCCCAATATTATGTGTGAGTGTGAGATGTATGCAAATTGTACCAATAAAGAATGCAATTAAAAAATCGCCAGCCCCAAATGCTGGTGAGGCTGTGGAGAAAAAGGAATCCTTCTCCACTCTTGGTGGGAATGTAGGATGGTACAACCATTAAGGAAATCAGTGTGCAGATTCCTCAGAAAACGAGGATTAGAGGTCATTTTTGACCCTGCTATGCCTCTGCTGGAGATAGACAAAAACATTACAAGGTTCATATCACAGTGACATATGTGCACCCATGTTTATAGCAGCTCATTTTGTGATAGCCCAATCTTGGAAACAACCCAAATGCCCATCGACTTTGGATAAAGAAGATGTGGGATTTTTGAAAAATAAAATGAGTATTACTCTACCATAAAAAATGATGAGATTGAATCATTTATACTCAAATGGATGTACCTTAAGGACATACTCATAAGTAAAATAAATAGGTCACAGATATGTAGATATTGTATCTTTTCTCTGGTATGAAGAACTGAAGATGTTAATGAGTTCTTGATTGCATGACAGATATTGTGAAATAGTAAATATTCACAGGGAAATGGGGTTTATGGGTAAGTAATGTGGGAAAAGAAAAAATTTGATGGTTAAAAAAGGAAACAAGCCAGGCGTGGTGGTTCACACCTGTAATCCCAGAACTCTGGAGGCAGAGACAAGAGGATTGCTGAGTTCGAGGCTTGCCTGGGCTAAATAGTGAGCTCAGAGCCAGCCTGAACTACAAAGTGAGATCCTGTCTCTAAAAAAAAAAAAAAAAAAAAGGAAACAAAACTTGAGCATATTGGGGGGGGTCGGAGGGTGATTAGGGGAAAGGGAAAAATGACAATTAAGTCATGACATATGCTGGTACAAGTTCTCAGTATTGAACATAACTAAAGATTCAAATTATTTTACAAAAGATTTCATGGAAGAAGCTGTTAAGTGGTATAGTACTAGGGTCACATGTCTGAGATTCTAGCAAGTGGACCCTCTTCAGCTTATTGTTCATCTAAAATATTTAGTGGTTTTATTTAGATGATCTTTTTAGCTAATTACAATATGTATGAATTTCCACTTATTAATACTTTCAGGGTTTTTTTAAATCATAGATTCTGAACTCTGGTAATTATGATCAAAATATTTTTAATGGTTTGACTGCCAAAATGGACTTTCTTCATTACATAAAACTTATTTCATAAGATATTTAAAACCTACATATGTAATTTAAAACTCATTAGGTATTTTAGAGATGAGGGAATTAAGACAGATCAAAGTTAAGACATTTATTAAAAGTCCCTGTATGGCTACCGGGCTCCATCCATTTCCAGTGGACTGAGAGCCACCCACCGGCCCACTGTACCCCGGGAGTGGTGCAGACTCGGCTACCGGGCACCATCCGTTTCTGGCAGACTGAAGGCCGCCCACCGGCCCATTGTACCCTGGAGCTGTGCAGTGAGGAGTCAGGTATGGTCCCTGGGCAGCATCTGCACCACAGAGGGTTGAGAGCCTCTGCCCCAGCCCCAACCCAACCCCGGAGCTGCGTTGTGAGGACCCAGGTCCTAGAGGAGCTGGACCCATCTCCTGCATCCCTCCACAGGAGGTGTGCTCCTAGAACCACACTGAGAGACCAGGCAAGATTAAAAAAAAAGGGGGGGGATCTAGCTTCTATTTTGCCATCTACTCCTAGATCCCTCTATTTACCTCTTGTCCCCACACCCTCTCCTATCTTCCTGTCAGAAGCAATACCCAGAAGTAAAAGATTCTTAGGCTGCCCTATTTCTTCTTCTGTACTATTATAAGAAGCTGTGCAAAGCCTCCAACGGTCTTACAGCATATAGTTGGTACTGTTGTACATATCCTTTTATCCTGTAGTACCCGCTGGCATATATGAGGTTCTAGGGTATAGGTGCTCCTCATAAATCTACTAGCCCTATTTCATTCTCCTATCTCCCTACCTCCCTGATTCCCCAGTGACCTTTTATCCCCAAAGGGTTTGGGGGCTACATTTACGATTTGTATGTTGTATACACATTGCTGATTAATTCAAAATTCTGGCATATAGACATAGAGGTAACTCATAAGCTCAAAGTCTCCAGAATAGAATTTAACAAAGCTTTTTATCTTATTTACTATGTATAATACTGATATTGGCATTTATTGTATTATTATGGTAACAAACATGATGTGATTGTTTAGCTCAAATACCTCTCATGATGTGTTAGAACTGAGAACTCTCAAGGGTCATTACAGATTCAAGGAGGACACCCCAGGAAAGTGCCACATCCAAAGGGCCCCAGATAATAGAAAGAGACCTGCAACAAACATTGCACTATCATCAGGCAAAGAAGAGCATTAATAACAATGACAGAGTAGAAATGAGAAAATACACAAAAAAAAACCAGACACAAAGATCACCACCACAGGGAAATTCAGAGAAAAGGGAAATAGGGCAAACTGAAACTCAAACACCAGGACTCTTGGAGATGGTAACTAAAGCAGATCTAGTAAAATGGAAATCAGAACTCATCTCTGAGATCAAAACAGAGATACTGTCCACAGTGAAAGACATCATTAAAGAAGAGATCAGCGAGATGATAGAATCCAAGATAGCAGA
>PVIC010036148.1:0-18684 GCA_004025085.1 Thryonomys swinderianus
TCTTTAAGACATCATGATTTAGTCACTGTAGAGAAACAGAAACTTAATATCTTTGGCACTAAAGGCCATGGCCCTGGTTTGTGTCCAGCCTGTGTCTGTCAAAGCAGTTGTACTATCAAAAGATTGATCTAAGAGATACATACCTTTGTATGACTTCATGGTATGAAGAGTTTAAGGCAGGCCTGCTTTGGGGACATCAACTAACAGTCTTAACAACAACTTTAATGTTGCTGACAAGGTTAGAAACACCCAGTTGGAATTATCAAAATTGCCCAGGTCATCTGCTGTTGAGTTAAAGAACCACTAGATTGCAAAGGACTTTGAGAAGTCACAAAGAACATGTAGATCTAGCACACTGCTGCTCAATTTGTTCAAACCACCCTTCAAGGAAAGCCTTTCCCTTTACTTTCTGGATGACATTAGGCTTGGATACTGGTTGCCAGAGAAGACTGGAAGCAGGTGGTTCGTGTGAGCATCACTTGTAAAGCTACAGATAGGCTGTCTTTGATGTTTACCTATAGTCAAAAACAATGACTATTCGGAAGTTTTTGCTGGGGTTTCTACAGACCCAGAGCACTGCTAGCAACTGGGCAAATCCCTCAGCTCTGTAATTTAGAAACAATCTTGCGTAAGGTGTGGTGTGAAGAAAGAAGTAAATTAAATGGAGGGAAATGAAATTTAGAATGAGAGGGCTCAGATCTAGTATCAAACTCCAGTTCTAGTTATCATTTGTGTGACCTTGTGTAAGCAGTTCAAAGCCTTTGAAACTCCATTCTTCCTATTCTAAAAAGGAAATAATATTAAGAAAAACCAAATCGCAAAGATTTTACATATTAATCAAGATAATAATTTAAAAACTTCTGTAAATTAAGGGTTCTACATGTAATAATTTTTTTTTTTTTGAGACAGGGTCTCGCTTTGTAGTTCAGGCTGGCCCTGAGCTCACTATGGTGCCCAGGCAAGCCGCTGAGAACTCAGCAATCCTCCTGTCTCTGCCTCCTGAGTGCTGGGATGACAGGCGTGAGCCACCATGTCTGGCATTGTGGTGTGTGGTGTTGTTCATTGGTGGGCGTGTCTCCACGCCCAGCATTATATGTGGTTACCGGGGATCGAACTCAGGTCCTTGCGCTTGCAAGGCAGGCTCCGGAACCACTGAGCTAACCCTTCGGCCCTACATGTAATAATTTTATTTAGAAGATAGAACTACATTGCCTCCACTTTCTCTTGCTAACTATTCTATATTCCATCAGATATTCACATTTCCTCAAGAGCTCTGAAAACTTAGGGCAGGTATTCTAATCCTGGAGCTATTTTACCCCATTCCACATACATTTAGTAGTATCAATAGTCGCAAGTGAGATAGAAGTGCTTCTAGCAACCTATGGATAGAAAACAAGAATGATACAAAGTATTTTATGTACAATGCTTGGGACAACCCATCACAACAAAAAACTATATGACCCAATATCACTATTGCTGAGGTTGTGAAACTGACTTGGAGAGAAGTTAACTCCATTTTGGCTTTAACATTGGGACAGGTGGTTCAAATCTCACTTAAAAATTGCTATATTTTTACAAAAGTTATTGAGTTAGGGTAAACACACAATCACTAATAGCTGATGACCCCGAGGAAGACATTTCTAAAGAGTTTTTGGGAAACAAAAGCTTCCATACTCTTAAGAAAGGTTTTATTTTTAAGTTGAATCTTTATTGGTACATTATATATGCACATCAGGATCACACACAATATTGAGAATTTGTGCCATATATGACACATTTATTTCTCTTTTTTTTCCCATTCCCCCATCCACCCTACAGTCCCCCCACCCCCATGTACATAAGCTTTATTTCCCTTTTTTTTGTTACCATCATATTTCTTCTTCCCCTTATTACTTACTGCTACACACCAAGAAAGGTTTTACAGGTAGCTCTTTGTGTTCTGCTTCCAACTAGGATGGTTGATCAGGGACTAGTTTTATATTCTTTGGACAAAAGACAAGAAAAATTATAAAAAACAATAATTTAAAGACATTGACTTTCAGACTGTAGAAGAGGTAAAGGAGAAATGAAAGATCTATCCAAGTATCAATGAGCTCTAGATGACATTCAAGAAGCACAGTTATGTATGTTATTGTTTCAACTTGGATGGAGTAGGGACAAAAAAAAATAATAACTGAAAAAATAGGGCTGAACCTTTTCCACATTTGATAAAAAATAGAAACAAGATCCAAGAATCTCAGTAAGTCCAAGTAGTAGAAAAACAAAGAAAGAGTATCACTAAAGTAATTTAAGTAAATGATCGAAATCTATAGCTTTCCTAAAAAGATGTCTATGAGGTAAATTTTTTAAACATTTACATTTGTTTGGTCTTCTAATAAGAATGATTTCTATTATAACAGAACCCAAAACCAGCTTGAATTTGTAAACAAAGCCCATTGTTCTGTTGATGTATCACTCATCCCAGTCACACAATCAGGCCAGACCAAGTTGGAAAGATGCCAGAACTTCTGTTCCCAGTGAAAACTGTTTCACCTGAACAGCAAATCCTGTGTTCCTTTGATGTGTGCATTTAAGGCTAGACTCCCATCTGACCTCCCTCCACAATTTTAGGTCAAAACATGGAGATATCTCTTCTCTTCCTTTTAATTTAGAGACTGAACAGGCAGAAAATGAATTAATCTGCAGTTACAGTGCAGTAAAGTAAACTCAGCCTCTTGTCCCATCAAGCTTCTCTGAACCAGCCAAATAAGTTTCCATAACCTTCTGTATAGGTTAAATTACACATAAAAGTAAGTCATAAGCCTGCCTTTGACATGGAACACACACATTTCTTACCAATGGCCTGTCACTCTTTTCTTAGAGTTTATGCATAGAAGAGTCCTTATCTCCAGCCTTAAGGACTTTCTGTGGGCATCCAAGTTGTGAGCTATGTCAATTTTCACTTTTAATGTGTAACTCTTGACAAAATGAAGCTGTTCTTATGAATCGAACAGTGAAGCTGACCTAATAAAGCCTTATTTTGACACTAGTTTTGATTGCTCCATTCCATTTTTATGTCCACAAACACAAAAGTCTCTTTTCACTCTGTTGATTATTCTTCTACCACCTGCAGCACCTTTCACGTGCTCTTTCTTACACAGCACCAAACTGCTCCAGTTTTCATACACAATGTGCTTTCAAACACTAACCCTCCACCTCCCCTACAAGACACATACCCAACTGTCCAAGAACACAGAGTGTCATGAAACTCAGATGATGGATGAGTCTGAGAGAATTAGACATCTCTACTAGGCATCAGGTCACTAGCACCACCTCCCCACCTGGCTCTGTAGCATCTGATGAACCAACCCCTAACTATAATGTGTCTCCTTTCAGAGCCCTACAATCTATTTGGTTTGAATGGTGGGAAAAATCTGTGCAAAACTACATGGCTTTTATCTTAACTAAGAATGATAAATATTAGACATCAAGACCTTCTAACAGAATCCAGCTCTAAGGAATCCCATGCTACCTATATGTCCTTTTACATCTTCATATATGTAGAAAAAATATATATATATATCTTTTCCCAGAAAAAAAATATATATATCTTTCCCCATTTGGTTATATAAAGATTTTCTCTCTTTTTTACTCTTCTATCCCAGGGCCTCTTAATGAAAGGGTTGTTTCAATTTGTACCACAAAGTGTAATTCCCAATGCATACTATGGTAAACTTTTCTTGCACTTCCTAGCTGTGGCTGAGGGATAAAAACTACTGATATTTTTCCTCAGATAATGAAAGTCTGTTGTTTAGATCTTAAAAATTTTCAACCCACTAAACAAGCTTTTTGCAGTTTTTTTCCTCGAGTCATTCTGGTATCAAACAGTTTCACACATGCTAGGCAAGTGCTCAGAATTCTATTACTGAATTACATCCCCAAGGCATTTTAATTTTGTACTTTGAGTTAAGGTTTCTCTAAGTCACTAAATCACCCAGGCTGGGCTTGAACATAAGATCCTCCTCCTCCAGCCTCTCAGAGTGCTGTAACTACCAGCATCCACCACTACACCCAGCTATAAAAAATATCAACTAGGGCCGGAGATTTAGCTTAGTGGTTCCAGTGTCTACCTGGCAAGTGGAAGGTCCCTGGTTCGATCCCAGAAACCATACACAATATGGGGTTTGATGAGTCATGCCCACCAGCAATCAGTACCATATCCCACAGTGCCAGACGTGGTTGCTCACCCCTATCATCCCAGCACTTGGGAGGCAGAGGCAGGAGGATTGCTGAGTTTGAGGCTTGCCTGGGCTACATAGTGAGCTAAGGACCAGCCTGAACTACAAAGCGAGAACTTGTCTCAAAAAAAAAAGAAAAAAAGATATCAAGTAGCTTTTATTATTTATTTATTTATTTATTTATTTATTTATTTATTTATTTATTTATAGAGACAGGGTCTTGCTTTGTAGTTCAGGCTGGCCCTGAGCTCACTATGTAGCCCAGGCAAGTCTCAAACTCAGCAATCCTCCTGCCTCTGCCTCCCAAGTGCTGGGATTACAGGCCTGAGCCATCACACCCGGCACTGTGGTTTGTGGTGTTGATTGCTGGTGGGCGTGAGTCATCACACCCAGCATTGTATGTGGTTACCCGGATCGAACTCAGGACCTTGCGCTTGTGAGACAGGCACTGGAACCACTGAGCTAAATCTCGGGCCCCAGCTAGCTTTTACTTTACAATTTTAGAATCAGGCAACACTTCATACCATAAAACCAACGTTCTGTTACACTGAGTAAAAAAAAGATTAGTTTTTCAAATGAAAAAGACTGAAAAAAACAGAAACAAAATTAGATTGTCATTTCACCACTACTTTCCTTTTGAGGCTAGCACAGAGAGAGAGAACAGAAAAATAAGTGACCAGTTAATATCAGGTAATTTCAGATTTTTTTTCTGTTAGGAAAGAATGCGAGGATTAAAACATTATCATATCAATAGGACTAACAGGGATGCCAAAACCCCTGAGGTTGAAGGGCGGATTAAAACCACAATGTTAAAAGGGATTATCTTTGATTAACCGGAAGTGCTAAGAGTACATGCTCTTTGGGTTAAAGATGGATGTGATAAAGGCAAAAGCATGTTTTTTTAGACTTATAGCAGGATGTTAAGGAGATACGATGAAGATAGGGCTGTATTTCTCAGGCTCAAACCAAGATGGTGATGAAATATGGTAAGAACAAGATGCTTTTGTGGATTCCAAGAGTCAGGAGGTGCCCAGTCTGTTTTGGGCCTGAGGCCTGGTATCTCCCAGACTATCTCTTGCCTCAGTTTGGTAATTTTACCAACTTACTCCTTTCTCCTAGTTCTTGTTTTGAAGATGAACAATGAGTCCCAGGAACAGTGAAAAACAAACCAGGTGTTGTTTATTAGAAAGAACTAAGATAAGATCTCACTAAAGCTCTGTGTCCAAGATAGAATACAATGGAGGCGCCTCAATCGGTAAGCTCGTATGCAGTCTTCAGTGATCATCCAAAATGAGGTAGTTGTTCTTGGTCAGTGTCATCAGGTGCCATTTTTAAACTGGAGGACACACAAAAATGAAACTATTCAATTTCCACTGTTGCTAGGCCTCTGGTGTCAGGGAAACAAAGGCCTTTGCCCTTCATACTCTAAGTAGGCTTATCCCAGTTTACTCAAGACCTTGCCCTAATCCACCCATTGACCTTGTACCTCCTGCTTTCAGTAACGTGACAGCACAGTTTGAATGATTCCACTTTGATTTCTAGTCTTCTGTTGGTGCCTAGTGATAGAAATCAGTGAAGGCAAGTCTCTTAGAATTTGTATGTAACATTTACAGGTTATTATGTGTAAACAGTATGTTTTTTCCAAGTCTGAGAGTGTTCTGCACATGAGATTAAAATTATCTAGAGTTGTAGTAAATATTTGCACTTGATGGTGAAAGAGATGACAGTTCTTTGTATGATCTCTGGCTTTAACTCTTTCTATATCATTCCTATTCCTATAAGTTCTACCAGTCTTCCTCTACTCATTCCTCTCAGTCATTTCTACAGTTTCATTTGTAGCCAAAATGAACTTTTCTTAAAATCAAAGATTTTCTATGTGAATCCTTTTCGTGGGTGTTTCCTGGATTTTTATCCTATTCATAAGGTATATATCTCCTCCCTGTGGCTGCTGAATAATTTCGCATCAACGTCAGTCTGTCCAAACAAAGAAACCACACAAATACAAAGGACTTCACTGGGGATCTTAGGACTCACAATTTAGATGACATAGGCTCAGGTAGTTCTGAATCAGTATTCTGCAGACAGCAAGAAAAATGGGGTCTTCTGAGAGATATGAAGGCTGAGAAGCAACAGGGACCATATGACCTAAGGAAGAAAGGAAAGTTCATGAGACTAGGTTCTGATAACCTTTGATACATTTCTGAAGCCTCTGTGGACAATGGAATTGCCCAGTTGCTCTGGTTGCTCCAGGCACCAGTGGACAAGGGTGGAGGTGATCAAAATTCACATTCCTGAGCGAGCAGAGCTGGAATTATACACAATCCCTGCCCTCTTATCAGCCTCCCAGGTTCATTTTGAAAGCTCTTTCTATGTCACTTCCATTGTAAATTGTGGTTTATTTTCACCTGCATCCGATCTACAGGCCTAAGTGCCCCCTATAAGTAACAATAGCACACACATTGAAGTAAGCATCTCTTAATATTTTATTATCAATCCTAAATGGATGGTCTCCTACCTAGCTGGTACCACTGATCTCATCATCTCCAAGAATTTCTAGATTGAAGAGGACTCTAAGTTCTTTCTTTACTTCCTAGTTAGCTGCTTGTGGTTGTACCCATAACTTCTCTTACCCTCAAATCAGTAATCAAAGGGCTTTGAGGAAATCCAGAGGAGCTGATCAGCAGGAACTGCAGCAGTGTTAAGTAGTATTTACTGAGTACTCGCTGCCTACTAGATATAGTTTTGTTTTGCATGGATTATTCCAAGGCATTCTCAGAATGCCTAAAAATGATTATTTCCTTTTTACAACTGAAGGAGTGAGAAATTAAGCAAGTAACTGTCTCCTTCAGAGGAAATAACAGCATATATCATCCCAAAATGTGATCTGTTGGTATATATTGATTATTTTGAGCTGAATTCAATTAAGAAGAAACAGACACAAGAAAAATTCCTTGCCCTATCTCTGTCAGGAAGAACAGAGGGCCCTTAATCACTAGAGACTGTTCTAGACTCAGCTCACAGAATGTGCCAGAAGAATCTGTACAACAAACCTTGCCAACCAGCCTTTATCTTCTATTAGTTCCCTGTATTTACCTTCCCACAGTCCACCTGGTTAGAAGCCTAAGTCATTTTTCTTTGCTTTACTACTATATATCTACTATATATTTTTTTTTCTTTACTAAGTTGCTGTATGAATTC
The DNA here is from genome assembly GCA_004025085.1 of Thryonomys swinderianus. Taxonomy (NCBI): domain Eukaryota; kingdom Metazoa; phylum Chordata; class Mammalia; order Rodentia; family Thryonomyidae; genus Thryonomys; species Thryonomys swinderianus. The sequence goes on from PVIC010036148.1 coordinate 7,416, forward strand.
CAGTTCTATCCACCCCTGAGTTTCTCATCACAGAGTACTCCCACACATACAACACACATGTGTTAATAAACTTGCCTTTTAACTAATTTCTGTTAGTCTAATTTACAGAGCCCCAGTCATCAAACTTAAAGTCAGTAGAGGGAAAAACTGAAGATCATTAATTACAGAGAGAAAGGCAAGTCTAACATTGTGCAGTGCTGTGAGCTCCTGCAGAAGAAAGGTGAGGAACAGAAGTTGTGCCAAAGGAGGAGGACATTCCTCTCTGTTCTAGTGGTGGGACAACTGTGTGAGACAGTTGCATTCAGAAAGACTTGGCACCCTGCACTTCTTCCTAGGCCTGTCCGCTCTCATTTTCTTCCCACCTGCTATGCCCAGAGGCAGAAACTCCCTGCTTCCCTCTTTTCGAAGGCCCAGCCAAGTTTCCACTGGCTCTTCTTCAACTCTCTGTAGCTAAATGAATTAACTCAATTCATAGAAGAAAGAAAAAAAGAAAGCCATGTTTGGGCATTTTGTGCAAACAGCATTCTTCCATCTAGTTTTTCCATTAATAAAACTGACAAACCCACAATTTAAAAAAATCATTTAAATAATCATAGGGAAAAAAGTACCAAGACTTAAGCTACCCACTTGCTGTGTCTCTGCTTTCTGCTAAGAAACCCTAGAAGGCAAAGTACACACAGGTTTTTTAAATACTTCCTTGGGAACATGGAAGATGTTATTCTTGTCACGTACCTAGTTACCGGGCGGAAGTAAATCCTTCTCCACTCATTTAGCTGCTAGAAACAAAAAAGCCCATGGGCTGCCCTCTGAACTCTACACAGTAGGCATCAAAGCCCAAGGCCTGCTAACCTGTTTATTTAACAAGTGTGCATCAGTGTACTGCTGCCCTGTGCCTAACCTGAATGCTTGTTTGTAGTACACAGTTAAAAAGAGCCATTTTCAAACAGAAATACAGAAACTTCTAAAAACAAAGTAAACTGGAATAGTCTTACTCAAACAGAGTTTTGTGATCTTTTTGGTTACTTGCTTTTTCAAAGAGAACTTATAAACACCATCTCTGTCAGGTTTGGCTGTGCAAAGGGCATGAACACCCCTTAAAGATTCCCACATGCACTGGCCCAGGGCCTCTTGCGTCAGCAGGATATTGTCCTGGATCCTTTTTGAAACAGAACTTTTACCTAGAAGAACTGATTTCTCCTCAGGAAGTGTCAGTTAACCATTTCCTTTCTTCCTTAATGAAATGATTTCGTTTCTAATTCTTAAAAATTAAGATTTTTTTTTCAGTACTGGGAACTGAACCCGGGGTCTTCTCATTGAGCTACATCCCTGGCTCTTTTAATTTTTCATTTTAAGAGAGTCTGACTATATCACTAAATTACTCACAATGAGCTTGATTGCATGATCCTCTCTCCTCATACTCCCAGAGTGCTGGGATTACAGACATGTGTTGCCATTCCTAGGGACATGCAGTCTTTCAGATGCTCTACCCACAGTTTCACTGAGGTGTTTGTTTGTTTGTTTGTTTGTTTGTTTGTTTGTTTTTGAGACCGGGTCTCACTTTGTAGTTCAGGCTGGTCCTGAGCTCACTATGTAGCCCATGTAAGCCTAGAACTCAGTAGTCCTCCTGCCTCTGCCTCCCGAGTGCTGGGATTACATGCCTGAGACACCAAGCCTGGCATTTGTAGTATGTGGTACTGATTGCTGGTGGGCATGAGTCACTATACCCGGTATTGTTATATGTGGTTACCGGGATCGAACCAGGACTTTGTGCTTGCTAGGCAGGTGCTGGAACAACTGAGCTAAATTTCTGGCCCATCACTGACATTTTTGACAAATCTTTAACATCAACAAATCTTTCTAGACCAAATCCCAATTCCTCTCTAATTTTTTTTATTAGAAATTTATTTCAAGCAGGTGCTGTGCTGCTGAGCTACATTCCAGGCCCCAAAATTTATTTCAATTCTTCCTCATTCCCCAAATGGAATAGCAAGCTAAGACTGACCTATATTCAGACTATTCAGAATGAGAGCTCAGTGGTTCAGGTGCCTGGCTAGCAAGCACAAAATCCTCAGTTCATCGGGAGGCAGGGACAGGAGGATAGCTGAGTTCACGGCGGCTTGCCTGGGCACCGTAGTGAGTTCAGGGCCAGCCTGAACTACAAAGTGAGACCCTGTCTCATAAAGCAAAAAGCAAAAAAAAAAAAAAAATCCTGAGTTCAATATCCTGTAACCACATACAACAATGCAGGGCAAGGTGACTCACATCCCCCCAGCAATCGGCACCACACACCACATTGCCAGGTGTGGTGACTCATGCCTGTAATCCTAGCATTTGGGAGGCAGAGACAGGAGGATTACTAAATTCCAGGTTTACCTGGGCTACATAGGGAGCTCAAGGTCAGCCTGAACTACAAAGCAAGACCCTGTCTCAAAAAAAAATAAATAAAAAACCATTCAAGATGATGAAACTCTCCCTTCTCACTGGAGAGCTGTTCCCATAAGTGGATAGAGAATCAGCAACTCAGACAGAGTCACAAGTTTCCAAACATTGTGTTCTGATAGTCCTCAGCCTGCAGGGGAAGGGGCTCTCAATAATGGAGTAATGGGAGCCCAAGAGACCACCCTAGTTGAACATGTGTCGCCCTCCCTATCTTCTTGGTCATAATAAAGACAGAGCAGGAGGGTGTAGGCTATGGCAGGAGTGGATCCATGCACTTATCTTTGTTTTCAATGTGTAAAATCAAACATGTACACGTACACACAACACCACATGATGTTTGTTCTGCCACCAACCTGGCTCTGTGGCTTTGGTTTCACAGTTTAGTAGCACATGCCATATGCTATCATGGTCCGTAGTTTATCCTCCTGTGTACAGCTGCTGGTTGTTTTGTTCCCCTTGAGGTGACAGGACATTGTTGTCTTCTCTGTGCCATGTGAAGCGGGGTAGGATGTGGGAGAATGCCTCTTCTCGCTGCTGCTCTGTGCTGAGAACACATGATGAACACATGATGACTGATGCTGTTAGTCATCATTTTTATAGCCAAGGAAACCAGCATAGCGTAGGGGTCAGGGCCTGCATTTCCATGACATGATCCTGTTGGAGAAACAGGCAAGACGAATAGTACAAATCATGAGGTTTTAGGTTTACAGACAACTGCTGTTTAAAAGCCACGTTATGTATAGAAAGATTTCAATTTCTGCATTGTTATTATGAATCATCTATTCTTCATAATAAAAGGCAGTGACTGTATGAGTCACGTTTAGAAGCTAAGCTTTCTTCACCGCTGTCCTTCTGAGTTGGCTCCTGCACAAAGGACTGTCTTGGTGACTTTGTTGCTGCCATCATCCTGGGAAGTTTCTGCTTTGTGTCAGGGCACTTACCCTGCAGCTCCCATCTCCTGCTGTCTCTTCCACCCAGGGAGCTTTGCCTTTCGCACCTGGTTAGTGTTGGCAGTGGAAGGTGTGGGCAGGAGATTAAAGAGGGGAGGAAGGCAGGTTGCTTTCTACCTCCCTTTCATCTGGCAGGAACCATAATCCTCTTGTTGGGACCAAAGGATCTTCATTTTATGTCACCCCATCTGATGTTTAAACTGTGGACAAACTTTGTAAAAATACCCTGTGCAAATGTGATATATAATCTGTAAAGACAACTTGTGACAACTTGCTAATTGTGCTAATTGCGTAAGTTTCCCTGAAAAACCCATAGATACGGTCCCTGGTCCCGCTGGTTGCCAAGTAACACTGATCTCCTGGTAAGCTTGAGGGGACATAGCTCACATAACTTAGTGGTGAGCTCTCTGCCAGAGCTGTTCCCACCAAAGATTTTCTTTGGGACTGGTAGCCATTCTTCTGAGTCTCCAAACTTCTTCTTCTTTTTTTTTTTTTTTTTTTTTTTTTTTTTTTTTTTTTTTTTTTTTGCAGTACCAGGGATCAAACTTGAGCCCTTATACATTTGAGCTAAATCCCTATCCCTTGGTCTCCAGTCTAACATTGGTATACTCACAGCATGCTGTGTAATAAAGTCTCTTACTTATTACATACGTGACTAGAGGTCTTCTTGGGGAAGCATGATGGGGCACAGCACTCTCACCCCACTCCTTCCCTTTCCTTTCAGGCAGAGGGAGGATTTACAGGCTCCCCATGATCCCTCTAGTGCCTCATCCTTGCTATTGTTTGTTTTCACTATCTTCTTCCTTTACAGTCTTCATTAAACTGTTAGCTCACCCTTTGGACTAATTCTCTTTTTTGTGTTTTGACAGGAACCTACCTGAGCACTGTGGATGTACATAACAATTTATGAAAATGCATAAAACATTCTTCCACATAATTTATAATTTAGGAGAATATTTAGCTCACAATTCAGAGATAAAGGCCGTCTAAAAAGTCAGCCTTTCTGCACATGTATACAGCGGGTGGGGGGTTGTGGGGTGGGTAGGGATATGGGTAAAAATGAGAATTAACTAGTGTCATATACTTGTACAAATTCCCCACTGTTGAGTGTAATTGTGAGTTGCATATAAAATGTACCAATAAAGAATTCAATATAAGGCCGGAGATTTAGCTCAGTGGTTCCAGTGCCTGCCTCACAAGCGCAAGGTCCTGAGTTCGATCCCTTGTAACCACATACAATGCTGGGCGTGGTGACTCACACCCACCAGCAATCAGTACCACATACCCCAATGCCGGATGTGTGGGCTCACACCTGTAATCCCAGCACTCAAGAGGCAGAGACAGGAGGATTGCTGAGTTTGAGGTTTGCCTGGGCTACATAGTGAACTCAGGGCCAGCCTGAACTACAAAAAAAAAAAAGAAAGAAAGAAAGAAAGAATTCAATATAAAAAAAAGCCAGCCTTTCTGGAAGCATGACACTTGAACTGCAGGTGTCACCTTGTATTGCAGCTCTGCGATAGGCTGCTAGCTGATGTGACTAATGCCCCCAGCCCTCAACCGATGGCACTTGTTCTTGTTCAAGGAAATAACTCTGGAATCTCACTCTGCACCATAAGCAAGAAGCCATTTGGAGCCAGAAGACTCCACACTCAGATATTCACACATACTAACATGCATAGTCACACACACACTTTCACACATATATTCATTATATATATATATATATATATATATACACACACACACACATCTACAACCATACATATACACATACATGTCTACACATTCACAAATACACAATTTCACATTAGAGTTGATATACACAGGAGACTGGTTCCAAGACCCTCCCTAGGTACTGGAATTTGCATATGTTCAAGTCCCTTAGGTAAAATGACATAGAATTTGTGTATAACATACATGTATCTTCCTGAATAATTTTAGTTATCCCTAGATTGCTTCTGATAGCTAATACAATATTAATGTTATATAAATAGTCATTATGCTATGTTATCCAACAAATAATGAATTCTAAAAAGTTTATACTTGTTACCACATGATGACTGCCAAGTGAAAAGCAGGTACATGCACTGAGGTAATGAGGGCAAGTCTGTGGCAACAAAAGATATGGCACAAACAGAAAAGTGGTGCTGAGGTGACGGAGCAAAAGTATTGCACAAAGATCACAGCACACAAGAGCAGCCTAAGCATCTGGGCTTAGGACAGTTTCTGTTTCCTCTGGCCTTAGAGAAGAAGCAAGCAAATTCCAGAGGTCACAGTCCAATCCTCAACTGAAAACAGGAAGTTGATAAGCATAGATCTCAGTTGGTCTCGTTGAAAGCTCAGAAACTAGGAGTGAGATCAGTGAGCACGTGGCGTTGAGTAGACTAAGAGTTATTTACAGCCCCTGAGAAGGCCACTACTGACTGCCTGCGTATCACCCAGAAGATAACTGCAGAGTCAGGGGTCTCACTCTAGATGCTATGAGTGGTGTGATTTCCGAGGAAACAGACAATCAAACCAGCCTGAAACTTTGCCAATAACACATTTCTTTGTGGTTGTCAACTTTTACCTCCCAAAACAGAACAAAACAAAAACAAAACCCTATTACTAAAGAGAAGACAGAAGTTAATAGATAATCATGTGGTTCCTCCATTAAAAAGAGTGTAACAAAAGCAAGCTGTGAAACTATGGGGCTGACAAACAAGAAAAATGGGACTTTCATGGCTCATACATGAAGAAAAATAAAGGAAAAGGAGTGCTTGTCAACTCAGCAATGTGATAAAATTACTCACGAAAACAGTGATACGGAAAAACAGGAAAATTCTTGCAGCACTTCACACACTGCAGCCTTTCACAGATCATTCTGCAGAGGAAAACAAGACACAAATCAGATGGGCAGAAAAAGCAGCCTGAGCAGTATGACTTAGTGCATCACATTGCTCCTTCCTAATAGTTAACGGAAACCAGCCAAGTTGGGGCATGTACAAAATGGGACCACTGCAAAATGGGCTCATAAATCTTTCTCCCAATTCATTCAATATGAACACGACTTCAAATATTCTGTTGGAGAGATCCATGTGTGCAATAAATATCTTCTGATATGTGCTTTCATTCACAGTTGAGAAAACAAAGTTGTGATCAACAAGCCTTGGAAAGTCAATTGGGAAAGTTGAGTATAAATATTATCTCCTCTGCCTGTTACTAGCTAGATAACTTTGGGCAACTCACCAAAACATTGTGAAGCAAGAATTTCCTCAGAAGTAAAGGACTAATAAGCTGACTAACAAGGTGGTGAGAAATAAAAGTTAAACACCCTAAGGCAATTACTAAAACATCTGTAACATTAAGGCATTTGATAAGCAGTAACTTTTTACTGGTATGTGGGCACTCACAGAGGAAAACAGGCCATAAGCATAGAACTTAGGGGAAAATTCTCCTGGGAGAAAGGAGAGGTTTATAATGGATAGAAAAAGGCTTAGGTACAGGTAAGTACCCAGCTGAGAAGTACAGCTCAAAGAGTAGAGAGTGCTGAGAAAGATAAAGCCTCTATTGCACAAGCAGACTCTGAGTGGAAAGATCTGGCTCTCGTGAGCAGGAGGAGAATCTGTTTGGGTAGAATTCAAGGACACATCCCTTTCTTTTTCCCCCCAGTTACATCCTGTCCCATTAGTGGTTCTCGTGTGAAGGGGTAGAGGCATGTGTGGTCTCCAGTCAAGGTTAGGTATATTGTAGGGTAAGAAAAGAAGGAAAAGAAAGAGTACACTTGAGAGACAGATTTGCAACAAAAGTGAGAAATAGACTACAGCGCAGAAAGCACAACAGCTCCCACTTCACCAGGTAGTCCTAAGAGAACAGTGACCTCCAGCAGTAAGGCCAGATTCATCTATATCCTGCCCCCTGGCACACAACATTTTTCTGGGTATGCAGCTAATTGGAGTCTGAGCTAAGCCTCCAAGGATCCAAGAAATCTGAGCCATCTTCCCTCTATGGCTTAATCTTCTCCTGGGTTAGAGGATAAGGGACGCAGGTGTTTCTTTTTCAACATTATCTAAAATCAGAAACTTGACCCAGCAAGGGCCTTAAATGTGACCAAATCTTATTTTACAGGACAGAAAAGGTCAAAAAGACTTGCCTGGTCACACACCTAAGTGATTATATACTCCAGACTTGAACATAGTGTTGTATTCTATTGCATGTGAACACTTGTTCTGCCATTCCTAAAGGAGGTGATCATTCTGGCAGCGTTCAGCCATCAACAGACTTGTAAAACTGTTCAGAATGGCCTGAGCTCAAGTCCCAACTCAAATAGCTAAGTTATCCTGTACAGGCAACTGAACTTCATAGAACTTCAACTTCGTCACCCACAAATTAAAGTAATAGTCTGCATAAGCTACCTTGAGCATGAAGTAAGACAGCGTGGGACAAAAGTAGTGTGTGCTGCCAGTACAGGTACTCAGTGCTGGTTGTTATTGCCATTAATTAGCTCAGTGAACTTCAGATTGTTTGAGAGAGCTTAGAGGTCAAGAGAGCCTTAAGATAGAAGACATTTCTGAGGAATGACAGAGAAAGCTGGTTAGTGTCACAGTCTTGTTAATTTTGAGATTAGCAAACTCAAGACCATGTGCGAGCTGGTTCAAAAGTCAGACGGGAACAGTTATTGAATTTTTTTCCCCAGAATTCAACCTTCTTTAGTGGACTCTGGGTCAATGGGAAGAGCACAGACAGTGATGAGCACAGTGCAACAGAACCGTTCTTGGGACAAAGGCACAATTCCTGTGATGATCATCACTTTGCTGGGACAGTAACGTTCTTGTACTCCTTACATGCAGACTGCATATTTTAAAACAAGAAGGAGGGGGGACCAAGAAGGAAAGTAGGGAGAAGAAAACTAACCCTAAAAATCATCCAGTGTTAGTTTTCAACAAGAGCCACAGTTGCCAAAACTAAACAAGAACTGCTGTTGCAGAAATCTGATGGGTTCATTGACAGCATTTTTCTGAAATTTCTACTACTGTACTGTTGATGAAAATGTTATCATTATTATTATTATCCTAAGCTTTACAACCCAAAACCAAAAAGAATTCTCTTTTTGGTGTTTTTTTTTCAAGAGAGAATTGGAAGGGGGAAAATTCATCAATTTCATTTTAAATAGCAAAAGTAACTGTTCTAGAAAAAAATAAGCAACTTCACTATAAAATTTATGAATTCTGCTGTGATGTTTAATCTTCTCAAGTTAACTGAATTGAACAATACCAGGAAACCAGTGAAACATTTCTGGCTGTTTCCAGAGAAGATTAGCAAATGGGACAACAAACTGAGGGTGGAGACCTGTCCTGAATTGAGGCAGCGGCTGGGTGGAAGCTTGAATGCAATAAAAGTAGGAGGAAGAAAGCCCCACCAGTGTAGGCTTTCTTACTCTCTGTACTTCTGGATGCCAAGTGAGCAGTTTTACCCTGTTACACTCTTTTTCTTTGTGTTTCTGCTTTGCCACAGTCCTAAAACTAATGGAGCCAATTAAACCATGGATTATACCTTCTGAAACTGTGAGTCAAAATAAATCCTTCCTTCTTTAAGTTTTTTCCTTCTGTTGCCACATCAACAGAAAGTTAACTAACATAGTAACACTTCCCCTTTCATTGTAAAAGAAAACCAGGAAAGAAAAGAAAATGTTTGTCCCTCTGTCTAGCTCTTTTCTAGATATAATGCACATCTAAAAAACATGTTAAAAATAAAAAAAAAACATTTAGTAGGCCTTTAGTTCATGAAGTTATTCTTGGTTCTATTTTCTTTTTTTTTGAGACAGGGTCTCACTTTGTAGTTCAGGCTGGCCCTGGGCTCACTATGTAGCTCAGGCAAGCTTTGAACTCAGCAATCCTCCTGCCTCTGCCTCCCGAGTGCTGGGAAAACAGGGGTGAGCCACTGCACCCAGCTTCTTGGTTCTAATTTTTTGCTCGTAAGTACAAAATGTGCACATATGTGAGTGCATGCAGGCATATGTGCATTGAGAGAGAAGCTGAGAATTACTATATTCAGAGCTTCCTATTGGTTCACTTTCCTATCTTGGACAGAGATCCATATGTGTGTGCCGTGTGTATGTGAGAGATGGAGATGAGAAGTTGGGAGGAGTGTAGGGAGGGGACTCTTGAGTGGTACTGTGCTTGGAGTGTGTTCTCCAAAAGTTTATATGCTGGAAGCTGAAGGGAAAGGTAAAAAAGAAAGAGTTAATAGGCTTTGTATGTAAAAACCTCAGCATTAAGCACACCAGGTAAACAAACCTTGGTATAGATAATATTTGGCATCAGACATACTGGCTTCAATCTTCCCCAGAGAAATTGGTCCTTTCCCCAGGAATAAAGCCAAAGGAACACAGCCTTCAGACCATTAAGGTAAATGGGAAGCAGAGTTTGTTATTATCAAGGACACCAGGAATTTCTCAAAAGAATGTGTCCAGCCCCGGATTCTGGCCAAACTCTTGACCACACACATTCAGTTACCATGATCACATTTGCCTCTTGGCTTGGTGCCACTTCTGTCTGAGATAACAGTTAAGATAGGGAGTGAAGACACTTAGGTGCGGTTTGGTCCAATAACTCTCCTGGCTTTTTTGCCCTCTGTTAGCAGTACTGCTGCTCCTGTTCTGTGTTTTCCCAGTGATAACATGTTGAGTGGTAAGGTGGAACTACTCTGTCTTTGTACTTTTTTTCCCCGATTCCAAAATATAAATACTTCGCAAACCTCCTTGGGTGTGTATTGGCTTTATTCACCGATTGAACAGGTAAATTCAACTAAGGTGTTAACAAATTTTCTTTGTCAACACAAAATCTTAGTTCTCAAATTCATATGCTGTTATTTGAAGGTGGGGCCCTTGGGAGCTGGTGAGGGTTAGAAGTTATAAAACTAGAGCCCTTACAATGAGATTGGTGGCTTGTAAGATATAGAAAAAGTCTTGTTAAACTCACAAACTCCTACCACCTCCAATTCACTCTTTCTTGTTCTTCCACCTTCCACCTTTGTTCTTCCACCTTTGCTCTTTCTACAAAAGAGCCCTTACCAGATAGGTGTCCCCACCCATGGATTTCTCAACCTCTACATCTATAAGAAGTAAATTAATTTTCTTTATAAATTACGCAAAATTTATAAATTTTCTTTATAAATTCCTACCATGCTCAAGTCCTTGGATTTGATCCCCAGGATCACAAAAGCAAATAAAGAATCCAGGCTCAGGTGTTCTGCTATAGCAATAGAAAATGGACTACAACATGAGGACACCAGAGATGCTAAAATTATTTACTTTAGAGTTTAAAGTAGGATTTCTCTATATGTCTACTCTAGTTTTCTGGGTTCCTAAAGTGGGTTTTATTTTTATTTTTTTGTTTTGTTTCTCTGCTTTAGATAAAAATGTGTCATTTTAACACAGATAATTTTGTTTTATTTTGTTTTTGTTTTTTGAGCGGGGTCTTGCTTTGTAGTTCAGGCTGGCCCTAGCTCACTATGTAGCCCAGGCAAGCCTTGAACTCACAGCAATCCTCCTGCCTCTGTCTACCGAGTGCTGGGATTACAGGCGTGAGTCACCACGCCTGGCACTTATATCAGAAAATTTTAAAACACAGATTCAGCCTTCATATTTACAATTTGACTCCTTATCCCTATTTTGCAGACTAGGTCTTTTATTGAGTAACTGCAAATTTAGATATTCCAACTATTCATTATTTCACATTTAGAATACATCTGGAATTCCTGGCATGAAAAATTAGAATATTAGAATTATGTGCTCTTCTTCCTACTTCCCTTCCCTTCTACTTGTCAAGTATTTATCAGAAGTACTTTCATTTTTACATTGCCTAACCTAGTATGTTTCTGTTGTTGTTGTTTTGTTTTGT
>PVIC010036149.1:0-18701 GCA_004025085.1 Thryonomys swinderianus
CCTGTGTTATCCTTCTGTTTCACTCTCCTAGCTGTCCAACCCATTTTCCATCCATCTTTCTGCATTCTTTGCAATAGAGGAAAAAGGAGGAGGAGGGGTCATAGTAAAAGTCATCTGCCTACAAACATGTTCAGTTAAAACACCTATTTCTAAATTGTAAAGACTTAGTCAAATTGTTTTATTAGATCCTGAGTTCTTGAAGAATTGTAAACTTACATTCATGGTACAACTTGCACTTTCTTTAGAGCCTAAGTCAATAGGTGAACTCAGTGACATGTTTTCAACCTCTGCCTGGGAACCACTAAGGGTACTGGACAGAGAAGATAAGGAGGTATTTGCATCCCACAACCTGCATGCTAGTGAAATCCCACCAACAATGACTTTGTCCTGCTTTGTTTTAACAGCCCCTACCTATATTAAGAATTTGATTTCTGACCAGTAATGTAAGAGGTGGGACAGATTGGTAATAATAGAAACCTCCCCAATTCTATCAGTCACACACATATAAAACACAATTACTGCCTGCCCCTCACAAACCCACACTGTTCAGATTGTGTTTAGGAAGTGAACACTCAGAATCTGATAATTTCAAAGTGTACTTAGTATAAAAAATGTTCAAAATTACAAATATACGTCAATGTAAATGCTATTAAAGCCAATGACATTTTTTACTTTGAATATATAATACTCCACTTGCCATCAGGGACCACTCAAAAAGTCATACGTTACTGGTCTTTTTTTCACAGAAATAGACAGTAGTAAACATTACCAAGTAAAATAACATTACCGTCCTCTTTCAACTAGTTCAAATAAACCTTTCTTCCAGCAATAAATATTCCCTGCACTGCACTCAAAAGGTATCCTCCTAGGGCCAGGGACTTAGCTCAGTGGTTCTGGAGTCTGGCTTGCAAACTCAGGGTGAGCTCGATCCACAATGCTGGGCAGTCATGTTGACACATATGCACCAGCAATCAGTACCATACACCACAATGCCAGATGTAGTGATTCATGCCTATAATCCCAGAATTTGGGAGGCAGAGGCAGGAGGATTGCTGTAAGCTCAAGGCTTGCCTGGGCTACATAGTGAGCTCAGGACCAGCCTGAACTACAAAGCAAGACCCTGTCTCAAAAAAAAAAAAAGTGTTCTAAAGGAAATTTTTTATCTGACTCACTTCCACGAACCAAGATTTATGGGTTCTTCTGTGGCAAAATCAAAGAGTAACTAATAGAATCACTTTCCCTCCTTGTAAAGCTTCCTAAACACAGACCTTGCCTCCCTACTTCACGATTACTCATTATTTTTTTTTAAGTAAAGAGAAGATAATACTAAATGGTCTTCATTTTTATGATTTTCCTAATCAACCTAAATTCCAAATGAACTGGAAAAGAAAAAAAAATACAACTAAGGATATTAGATTAATCCCCACCCAAAACATCTATTAATTGACAGTTAGCACATAATACAGATTTGCATCATGACATACAAGTTTTTTACAACTAACCCCATGTCAATTTTTAAGGTTTGCCTGTTATCAACATTTCCATTACCCATATTCTATTCACTCTCAGAACCTCTGCTTAAAACCAGATGATACCACTTGTTTATTCTGATAAACTGCCTGTATTTGTCCCTTTTGAAAAAGTCCCTCCCTTCCAGAGCTCCTTAATCACTCAGCAAATATATTTTCTGTGCTTTAGTAACTCATAAACACTATGAAATATTCAAATATTTGAGCATTAAACTTCAAATCCTGTGATAGCTTTAACAAAGGATTAAAATATATTTTATGACATTGAGTACATTCTTTGCAAATGGACATCCAAATTTAAGCCATTTTAAAAGCACAAAGGAAATGACAATTACTGCACTCCTAAGAAGCAGAAATGAGTCATTAATCAAATGGATTGAAGAGTACAACTACGGAAGACTTCTATTAGACAGAGGTATTATCTGTGGATGAAAACAATACTTATTTCCCAACAAAACACACACAAGGTGGTATAAGTGGGAGATAATAAACTTTTAAAATATGAATTGATCACATACATGGAACAGTCTTTTCTTTTTTAGTTTTTTTGAGACAGGTTTTCATTTTGTAGTTTAGGCTGGCCCTGAACTCACTATATAGCCTAGCATAACTTTACACTCATGGTGATCTTCCTGCCTCTGCCTCCCAAATGCTGGGATTACAAACATGAGCCACCACATCCAGCTTACATGGAATACTCTAGAATACTGATGGTGAACATTTTAGAGACTGAGCCCCCAAACTGTAACCCAAAAACCACTTTTTTATCTCAAAGTGCCAACATTGCAACTAAACTTGAATACTAAGATTTTAGTTTAGAAAAATCAATTGATACATTAACGTCTTTTGTCTTAAAAGAAAAACACAGTAAGAGCTTTCAATGATACAAAGACCTTTTAATTGAAAGGGAGAAGTTTGCATTTGGCAAGCTTCTGCACAATTAATTTGACCTTTACTGTTATAGGCATGCTGGTAATTTGTCAAACCTTAATTGGGGCATATGTCAACAGAGAAGGCTCTGTGTGCCTGCTGTGACGCACCTGCCATAGGTTCACCACCACTGCTCTACAACATCAAGTAGACAGCTAGGGATACCAAACACTGCTTCACAGTCTGTGTGAAACAGCTCCTACCTCTGCTCCCACTCAAAGGTAAGTGTCATCTTACTTGCAAACAGACCTGTGAAAAACCTAGGCGCAAATTCTGGAACAAATCTGTACAGTGAAGTTAAGTCCCACCTAGGCCAAAGCAAATGGTGCCAAGAACCTCAACTCCACCTCACAAGACCTAGTTACCTAAATGTAAATCTTAAAACAGTCAGGTATCTAAGAGATTACCCCAAAAGCCTAATGTGAATAGAAATAGAAACCCTAAAAGCACTGAAGAGCACATTAAAAATATTATTCATAATGATCAAGTAGGCCTCACTGAGAGAAATATGGAGAGTTTAACAAATCAATGAAGGTGATATATCATTTTAGCAAAATGAAGGACAAAAACCTTATAATCCCTTTAATTGATGCATAAAAAGCATTTAATAAAATTAAATATCCTTTTATGATTAAAAAATCAACATATTAGGTATAGAGGAATGTATCTCAACAACGATAAAGGTCTTGCATGACAAATTCACAACTGCGTGTAGATAAGTTGGAAGTTTTGGACCCAGACAAGGATAAGAATGCTTATTCTCACCACTTATATTAAACATGAAGGTCTTAAGAGTATAAGGAAAGAAAAAGGAACAGAAGGCATCTAAATCAGAAGAGAAAGTTACATTGAAACTACTGGCAGATGACATGATCTTTTCAGTATATAAAAAAACCCTAAATATAGTAATGTATACTGAATGCTTCATAGATCTCAAACAGAACCACAGACAATAAAGATGACTAAAGTTTGTCTCAGGAAAAAGCACTATATAAGATAAATATATGAAAACCTGAGCGTGTCACTAGAAAAACTACTTTATTAGGTCTTCCTATCTTAACTGCACAGAATACAGCCCAAGACCCTTAGTGCACACCAGAAACTTCACGTAGTACCAAAACCTAAAAGTTAATACTCCCTCTTATTTATTTCTCATGCACTGTGGCCCTAATATATCTAAGTTTGAGGTGTAACAGTGTTATGGTTTAGGTCTGCAAAGTCCCTCAGAGGTTTCATACATTCAGAAGTTGAACTTTTGGAAGGTGAATGTATCATGGGAGTGTTAAAGCTGAAAAGTATACCTCTCTCTGGGGCTCCTCCCTCTTCTCTCTGCTTCACCTGCCATGAAATGAACAGCTATCTTCCATGACTGGGTTTCTACTGTGTCATTTCTGCATTTGAATCTATAAATAATAAACCACTCCTCCTTCACATTTTAAGTGTCAGATATTGAGAGGCTACCATATAATATAGAAGAAGGCTACCATATAATATAATAAAGAAGAAAAAACACTATATTAATGCAATAAGCAAAGGCATCTGCACATGAGTATGGTTCTGCAGCAATGGAGGCTTATTACTTCAAGAATATCAATTCCTAAGCAATTGCTAGTAGGACAGCTGAACAAATCTTGAGTATATGACTGGGGGAAAAAAACTGTATTATGACATGATTGGTGCAAAGGGAAGTCCTTTTTGCCAAGGCAGAAGTGTAATAACCCACAAAAATCCACAAAATTTTATGACTTCTCTTAAAGTATACACAATGTATGTACAGTATGTAAGGGATATTAAAGAATTCAAAGATCTGTTGACTACTTTTAAAGGATAATGACTCCTCAAAATGGTGTAAATTTGGTTGAAAGATGACAAAATATCATTGAGAAATGTAAACGTTTAACGTAAAAAGACTAAGATTTTAACAAGCACATTTGTGTAACAAATGTGTTCATGAAAGTGATCAAAGACACGAAAATAAACAGGAATAAAGAAAACTGTTTCTCTATACTATGTGTGGATGAAGTTTTCTTTTGCCAAGTAGACTAGACCATAAGAAGCATGGAAGTATGTAAAAGTGTGAATACTCACATTTTTCTCTCCTCTCATCTCCACCTCCCTCCTTCTTGTCCCTCTTCCTTCCTGACCTTCCTTCTCTTTCCCTTTTCCACTCACTCTCCTAAATCCATCAAAGACAACAAACCTTTTCTCATTCGTGTTTGAATACTTGGAAACCTGTTAAAATGCCAGAACTATTCCAGAAAACAACTAAGACATATAATAGAAAACAATCATCACTAGCTGTAGGGAGGAACCATAGCACAGTTAACACCTTCCACTCTAAATATAAAGTACCAGACTAGCTATAGGTTTAAGTTTGGAACACATGCTCAGTCCTGCTGAGATTTGGTGGCTAATTAAAACAAAAACAAACAAAAAAGCCCTGCACTTATCCTATTTGCCCAGAACACTGCATGAAATCTTTGAAAAGCAAAGTTGAGAACTAATTCATGTTTTAATCTTATGAGGCCATCGCAGTGCCTTACACACACTAGGTGTTTAGTATATAATTGTGGTAATGAATTGTGATCTATCCCACTGGACAATTACAAGCAAGTAATATAATTTATACAGCTCTACCTAGCAAAGGGGAAAAATATATACCACTGATTCCAAAACCCAAAGGGGCAACTACCACATATACTTTCAAACCTTCCTCAAAAGCAGCTTTGGCAAGAGTTGCTGACAGGTCGCAAAATCTACACCTTTTCCCCTCCTCACCTTTCCCTCTGTCACTGCCTCACCAAAGGTGGTGATTAAAAAAAGTCATAAAGAGAAAGGAAGTGAAGTAACAGTAACATATGTGGTTAATTCCTATACAAGAAAAGTAGCTTATCCGAAGAGCAAACAAAAATCCAACCCCAAAATCATTTCAGAGTAACTCAGATATTTAAAATATGTTTTTGGGTAAAGTATAGCTAGGTGGTAACACACTTGTCTAGCATGATCAAGGCCATGAGTTCAATATCCAATACTGGGAGAAAAAAAAGATACACATGCATATTGTTCCCTCAAAAAGTATCTTCAGAATATTCTGCAACAGAAAATAAGAATACATTTTTCCAGTTTACTTCTATAAAAAAGCATCAATGTCATTCAAAAAATACTGTGAAATATCAGAAACTAAGGAAATAAAAAGTTAATATTCTTGACCAAGAAAAAAAATTAAACTACATTCAAGCCTAAACAAATACATCTTTTTATACATTAGATTTGACTTATCAAATATCTGTATAAATATAATCACCCATAAAGCAATGTATACAGGTGCAAGACCACTGGACTGAAAGAGTAACCTAGTCTTACGTACTAGTACATCTACTCATCTGCTGTGATTTAAGCAAGTTATTTAGCATGAGCCTGTCAACTCCTTTGGAGATGATACCAACCTACACCAGATGACCTTGAATTGTTAAGTATTAAGGATATTCACTGACACACAACAAAGTCAAGATGTAGGTACCATTACTTTCATCCATATGTAAAAGTTCCACTTCTTACATCACCAGCAATGATGATTCATTTTTTAAAAAGACTTCCACTTATTGATTTCTTCTGCTAGTTCTCATGCTATAGGGGTTTTGTTCATAAAGTCTATTCCCTAAGCCAATGTCTCCAAGAGTACTACCTAACCTGTTTTGCAGCAGGTTTAGAGCTTCTGTTTAAATACTTAGGTCTCTCATCCACTTTGATTTTAGTTTAATACATGGTGAAAGAGATGGATCCAGCTTCAGTCTTTGGCAGGTTCAAGCCCAGTTTTTCCAGCACCATTTGTTAAAGAGGCTATCTTTCTTCCATTGACAATGCTTGGCTCCTTTGTCAAAGATGAGGTGGCTTAGTGTATCTGGAGTTGTTTCTGGATGTTCTAGTCTGTTCTACTGATCCTCGGGTCTGTTTCTTTGCCAGTACCATGCTGTTTTTATCACAGTGCTTTGCAGTACAGTTTCAAATTGGGGAATGTGATACCCTCTTCCATGTCTTTGTTTCCTAGAGTTGCTTTTGCTCTTCTAGGTCTCTTGTGATTCCAGATGAATTTTTGGATGATTTTCCTAGATCTGTGAAATATGCTGTTGGGATTTCAATCCTGATTGCACTGAATCTATATAGTAGTTGTGGGAGTAAAGCCATTTTGACAGTGTTGGTTCTTCCTATCCAGGAACAAGGGATGTCTTTCCATTTTCTGATACCCTCTTCAATCTCCTTTTTCAAAATGTTGTAGTTTTCAGGGTAGAGTTCCTCTAGCTCTTTTGTTGGACTGACTCCTCATCTTAAAAAGCTTCTGCAACAGCTGGGTGTGGTGGCTCACGCCTGTAATCCCAGCACTCAGAAGGCAGAGACAGGAGGACTGCTGAGTTCGAAGCTTGCCTGGGCTACATAGTGAGCTGAGGGCCAGCCTGAACTACAAAGCAAGACCCTGTCTAAAAAAAAAAAAAAAAAAAAAGCTTCTGCACAGCAAAAGAAGCCACCACTAGAGCGAAAAGGCAACCAACAATATGGGAAAAAATCTTTACCAGTTGTTCCTCAGACAAAAGGCTACAGTCTAGAATATATAAAGAGCTTTAAAAAAATCAGGCACCCAAATTTAAAGATCCAATTCAAAAATATGCATCTGAAATCAACAGACACTTTTCAGAGGAAGATGTAAAAGCACCTAAGAAGTATATGAAGAAAATGCTCAATGTTACTGGTCATTTGAGAGATACAGATGAAAACAACACTGAGATTTCATCTCACTCCATGGAGAATAGCTGCTATTTCAAAATTAGCCAGCAGCAAATACTGGTGAGGTTGTGGAGAAAAAGGAACCCTTTTCCATTGTTTTGCTGGACTGAAAGAGTAACATAGGCTGAAGCACATCTACTCATTTGCTGCAAGTATCAAGATTCCAATTTATCTTGATCCTGCCCGACACTTAATTTACAATTTTTTAATGAAAGCCAACCTAGTGGTAACATCTCACTGTGGTTTGGCTGTACACTTCCTTAATGAACTTGTGAAGTCACTTAAACATGGTTTCATATTGCTAGCCATTTTTTCTCTATCTTCTTTGGAGACATGTGCACTTAGATTCACCTGCCTGTTTTTAAATTAGGTCTTCCTTACGAATTTTAAGACTTTCTATACATTGTGGATACTGGATCCTTATCAAATATATGATTTATAAATGTTTCCTCCCATTCTCTTCAGTCATCTTTTCATTTTTTTGGATAATGTTCTTAAATGCACAAAAAGCTCGTCCATTTTTGCTTATCTGGGAATGTTTTACCATAGACATGATTCTTGGTAGACATTTCTTCTTCTTTCATCACTTTTAAAACAGTCTCATTCACTTGAGAACTTTATGGTCTCTATGATCTTACTGACTACACCTGTATGTGACTAATCACTTCTCTTTTGCTGCTTGTAATATGTTCTTTTGGTCTTTAAGTTTCAACAGTCTGATTATGTGTCTTGGTACAAGTATTTTTCTAATTGTATTTCTTGAGACTCTGTACACTCCCTGACCACATCCACTTGCACCTACTATCATTGCTTCATTATTTCTGCCCATTCATGGATTCCATGATAGATAAATTGGAATACATCATATAGTTCAACAGGTCTATGAAAAGATGCTCATTTTGCTGCATTTGTTCTGCTCCTCCATCTAGATATCTGAACTGACCTAGGCTTAAGGTCTTCAGTGTGTTCAAATCAGTTATTAAAATCTCCATGAAACTTTCATCATTTCTTATACTTTTAAGTTCTAAAATTCACTTTTTTTTTTTTTTGGAGACAGGGTCTTGCTTTGTAGTTCAGGCTGGCTCTGGGCTCGCTATGCAGCCCAGGCAAGCCTCGAACTCAACAATCCTCCTGTCTCTGCCTTCCGAGTGCTGGGATTACAGGTGTGAGCTACCACGCCCAGCATTGTGGTATGTGGTATTGATTGCTGGTGGGCGTGAATCTCCATGCCCAGCATTGTATGTGGTTACTGGGGATCGAACTCAGGACCCTGCGCTTGCGAGGCAGGCACCAGAACCACTGAGTTAACTCCTCCGGCCCTCACTTTTTTCCTTTATACAATTTCTAAACCTTTACTGGTATCTTCTACTTATTCACACTTCACTCTCCTAACATCTTTTAGCAACTTTTTTATGGTTTCTTTCTAGCTTCTTGAACTGAATTAAAATAGCTGAAGCTCCCTGGGTTTATTTAAGACAGTTGACTTAAATCCCTTGTCAAGTCTAATGTCTGGGATTCCTCAGAAATGATCTCCATTAAATTCATCTGAGAATGTTTCTTTGCATGTTTCATTGTTTGTAGAAAACAGGACAACTCAATAATCCTGAAAAGCTGACATTTAAGCTATTTATTCTCTGTTTTGGGATGGTTTTATTGCTTTCTGTTTGTTGTTACTGTGTCTGTTCAGTAATTTTTCAAATAGTGTAAAATGTGTGTTCTTACCATGTGTAGTCTCTGAAGTCTCTCTTCCACTAGTTTATAGTTTTTATTAGCAAATTTAATCATACAAAATAGGTTTCATTGTTGCACTGTCATACGTGCATATCAATTTTATAATATCCACCCCCATTTCCTCAGTCTCTCACCATTTCCTGCTGTCATCTCCCTTCTACACTTTTGTCCTTTCCCTCACCAGATTTCATTCAGCCACTGTTCTGAAAAAGAATGGGGGCTCCCAGTATTTCAAGACTGGTTCTGTACTTCCGCCCTCCTTTAGGATGTAGCAAACTGCTGAGGGTATTTATTACTCTGCCTTAGCTTTCAATTTCTCCTTGTACTGAATGCAGAGGTGAAAAAAAACTTCTCACGTCTTTTCTGAGTATTCTCCACTTCTCATTTGATTTGCCCCTCAAAACTCCCCAGGATACACAAGAACTTCTGACTGTCTAAATTTTCCAAAGATATTTTCACCCCAGCTTTTCTGTCTGAAATCTGACACGCTGGCGGAGAACTCAACTCTAAACTTTTGTCCCAAGCTACTGTGGTAGTTCTATAACCCAGCGTTCAGTTAAAAAATGACTGCTGCTGCTTTTTTCTTTTCCTGCCCTGAGCAAACCCCAAATTAGGTAAACAAAAACTAAGTGAGCAGCTGGGTGTAGTGGCACATGGCTATAATCCAGCACTTGGGAGGCTGAAGCAGGAGGATTGCTGTGATTTTGAGCCCCACCTGGCCTACACAGCCAGCCTGAGCGACACAGAGTCCATTTCAAAACACCAAAAAAAAAAGAAAGACAAAGTTAGATAAACAAAAGAGCTACACTGTGGACTGGTTAGAGAGAAAAATACCATCCTTTTAATTAAGTTATGCTGTGCAAAGACACTGATGATATCTTCAAGATTTATTGGAGAGGGAACTGAGTCAAGAGCAACTTTAATGTAAAAAAAACCAAACAGCTTTCTACCATTTGCTGCTATTATAGTTGAGGTGACTTTTCCTAGGTTCGGCAATCACACAGGTACTGTAAACTGTCTACATTACTGAGTTCTGAGAAAGTTGGCTCTGAGGCTGCTCGATTTTCTTGTTATTTTGTTGTTGCCTTTGCAGATGGATGGGCGTGTGGAGGTGCCTATCCTGCTTTTTATCCTGACATCATCATTCTACTTATCAACTGTAAAATTAATATACCAGAAGCAGATCTCTGCTCAGCTCAAACACCTCTCGAAGAATTTTTGAAAGACGATAGCATCTATACAACATACTTAAAAAGACAGTACAAAGTTACATCTAATAACCATTTACAAATTCTTTTCCCCAAAACTTTTTTCTAAGACTTGTCTTTTCTCTACCCTCAACATTTCAAAGATCAAATCTTTAGCATCAAAGCTTTTTAATCATTTTTCAATTCAATGGAGAAAGAAGTCTTTTAAATGAATGGTACTGATTAAACTGAAATGGAAAAAAAATGGGGATCCATATTTGAAATCACATAAGAAATACTATGGGAAAATTAATCACAGACCTAATGTATGGGCTAACTCAAACTCTTAGAAAAACAAATAGAAGTCATTCTAAACTTAGGATAGCAATTATTTCTTTGATACTACACCAAAAGTACAAGCAACATTAATAACAAAAATTGAAAATGCAGCCAACAGAAATGTCAGCCCAGAAGAAAAAAATCTTCAATCATAAATTGTACATAAGGTTTAATGTAGAATATCTAAAGAACTTATAACTCAGAATTTAACAGACAAGATGCCCATTTTAAAAAGGCTGTGACTAGATAAGCAACCAAACAAGATATAGGAATGGCCAATAAACATATGAAAAGACATTCAATATAATTGGCCTTTTTAGAAATGCAAATCAATCCCACAAGTTAGTACACCCTCTATAATCAAAAAGTACCAAGTACACTAAAAATTACAGACAATAAGAATTTTTTTTGAGGATGCAGGAAAACTAAAACCTTCATGCACTGCTGCTGAAAATATGAAACATGGCAGCCAATCAAGAAAATAGGTTGGTAGTTCTTCAAACTGTTACAGTTATCTTGTAGTAATTACACTCCCAGTAATTATGAAAATTTTCTTCCAAGAGAAATGAAAACAATGCTCATGTAAAAGCTTGTACACAAATTTCATAACAGTATGGTTCACAAGAATCAGAAGCAGAAGCAACCAATTGTCTACCCAAATAAACAAAGTGGGGTATATCATACAGTAGACAAGTAATCTGTCAGCAAAAAAAATAAAAGTACTGATCCTTACTACAACACAGATGAACCTTGAAAATACACCAAATTAAAGAAGTCAGTAACAAACAATCACATATTCTGATTCCAGTTGTAAATCAGGGCTGGTAAAATCATAGATACTTAAAGTAAAGTGGTGGTTCTTAGGTTTGGGTGGGAAAAAAAGGAAAATTCAGGAATGGTTGTTCACATATTCAGAGTTTATTTTTCAAATGTTAATACTCTAAAAATAGATGATTGGCATAGGTGCACAACTTTATGAACGTACAAAATCAATAAATTGAATATTTTAAGCAGATGAATTTTATGATATATAGAATTTTATGTATATAGCTCAATAAGCTGTTAAATGGTTTTCTAGAGATTATTTTAGGAAAACAATTCACTGTACATGTCCACATAAATGAAGAAGACAGAACAATTACTCTGAAGCCAATTTTTAAACACACTTTGGGTTTCTTATAGAGGATGTGAAGTAGTATTTTGGCTTTGGTTTGCATTCCAATTTAGTGTTTCACTGTCTCTCTTAATCCCAATGCATGGTCACTTTTCTACTGTCACACTGACTATTTGTAATAACTTCCTCCACTCTTTTCCTAGTATAATGCTTTATTTTTGCAATTATGGAAAATCATATAGACAAGCTCTTTAACAATTTAGGCTAAATAAGCATTAACTTTCTAAACAAAAAAAGCAACAATGTGGATGAAACAATTATCTTATTAGATCATAACATTTATTTCATTTTCACAGGCTCTTTCATTGAAGTATAATTAATATCAGGATGTGGATGTTTGACCTCTATGAATATGTTAAAAATACTAAACAGATTCTAGATAAAATACTATACATCACAGAAAATGGGAATATATATAATTATATTATATATTATATATTAATTATTAACATATATAAGGCATCATAACTGATGTTGTTTTATGTTCCTAAATTCTTTAATTCTATCAGAAATATTTAAATACTGGAATTCTTTAAGATTTCTATGTCAGTCATTGTTAATTTGGTATTTGAATACCTGAGTGTTCTAAATGAAATTCATGCATTTTCTTGTAGGTTACTAAAATATTTCATATACTGCAACATATATATATGTTGGGTTTCATGTGTCTAAGGATTATAACAGCATGTAATTTTAGTATATGCTTATGTATGTACACATTTATAAGTACATATAAAAATATAACACATACATATATATTTTACATACACATCTGAGTATCTAGAAAGTGAAAAAATATCTACCTCAAGTGCCAGGGATTTAGTTCAGTGGTACCATGCCTACCTTGCATGCAGAAGGACATGAGTTCAATACCTGCCAAAAAAAAAAAACAAAACCAAAAACAAACAAAAATATCTGCCCCAGAATTCCATGCATTATATAGTGTAAGAAAACTGGAGAACATATATTATCATATAAAGCTATTTTCAAGAACAGAAACTAGAATGTTTTCTTTTATTATGTTAATTCTAAAATGACAATTGTACTACACACATGCTAGGTAGGATTCAAAATGTCTTGCTGACCTCTTACTGTAAGCTTGCTATAGAGTTGTGAATTCACTTCTTTATCTCGCTGAAAACGTCGAAATTCATCAATCGCTTCACGTGTGATAGTAACTGCCAAAACAAATCCCTATAAAACAAAATATAGTAGGGTACTTCAGAAATCAGAATTTTAACAGATAGTCATGGGAAGATTATTTAGTTTTACTTTTTTCCTTCAATTTTTACTACTCTCTAAAACATAAAATGAAACATGACAGAAAGAAACAATGAAACACTACAAAGGAAAATAATACACAGTAAGGTTTACAACATTTAAAATACCCAAGAAAAATTTAAAAATTCCCATCCTATTTACTTCAAACAAACATTAAGAAATATTTTAGTAACCTACAAGAAAATCCATGAATTATATTTAGAACACTCAGGCATTCAAATACCAAATTAACAATGAGTGACATAGAAATCTTAAAGAATTCCAGTATTTAAATATTTCTGATAGAATTAAGGAATTTAGGAACATAAAACAACACCCAGGTATGATGCCTTACATAGTGCACTCTACAACCAACTGCACTGGAGAATAGGTACACTTACAGTGCACCTGGAACTTGCTTTTTAAGTACAAATCTGAATAGATGAATTAGATGCCACCAAAATAAAACTTCTCCACGTTTGTAACTTATTTGAAACCTGTTGCACCACTGACTTGTGAACAATGGCTCTTTTAAATGATACAAACATTATTTCTTAACATGCTACAAGGATATTCTTCAAGTTAATCTCCCAATGATAAAGTAACCTCTTCAATAAGCTTGCCAATGAATTTCCATTAAAAGGCCAGTAATTTTTATTGTAGCCTTTTTTTTCTGCATAACGCAAAGGCTAAATCAAGTGGGGCCTGGGAAAATATTTCTTATAGGCACAGAAATAGCATTTTTCCTTGAGCACCCTGTTTTAAAAGCTCTCTGTATACTATAACCTACAAACATCAGTTTCTCCTCTCATTCAAATTCAACCTGACAACCAGCCCTCTCATCTCTCTTCCCCACAAGTCCATGTACTTGCTCTCCATAATGCTCTTTACTAAGCTGCCTCTTGGCTCTATAACCATCTTTCCCTAAATACACGAAGTTTTCTCCTCCCCTTATCTATGCTTTGTACTACAAAAACCTTTCCAAATCCTAATACTGCTCAACTCCCCTCAATTTCCTTTCACCACGGGTCAATTCAAACTACCACCAAATAAAGTGTATTTCTCAATACTCTGTGCATTATCCTGTTTCCTTTCCACCACTCAGGTTTCTGAATAACATATTCCTGGCTGCTTCTCTCATGTCTGTACACTCTTTATCCAGTCACTCTTGCACATTTTGATTCACAGATGGCCAATTCTTCATGAATCTTGCTGCTATCACCCATGAATAATACTGTGACTCCTTCCTCCAATCTCTGTGTTCCACATTCCTCTCCAGCCTGACCACTCTAAAAAGAGAGCAAGCCTCAGGCCTCCTCAGCTCTCCCCATATTCCCACTGAGCCAGTGTCTCCATCCCGAGCTCATTCCCCTCAAAATCACTCTATAGACGATGGAAAAACTTTAGCAGTTCCCCACATTATTTTCAAAGTATAATACTCCTCCCAACTAGAAGAATGGACCAATCTCTATCAACGCTTCTTTACCCTCCAATACCAAGGAATGCAAGCAAGCTCTTAAAACACCATTCTGTGTCTCACTGTATCTTTGCCAATCTGTTTGCAGCATGTACTAAAAGCCACATTTTGAGAACAATTCAAAATCCACTCTGGTTCACTGAAAAAGAAGCCATAAAAAACTGTCACACATTATTTGCTAATGTTCCCCAAATATAATCACTGATGGGAAGAATCGGATCCTTTCCTACATCTAGTATATTTTATTCTTGTTTAAAATAATGGCTTTGGTGATATATAATTCACAAGTCATGAATTTAACCTTATCAAAGCACCTACTCATTGGTTTTTTAGTACCTTCACAGAACTATACAACCATCACTATCATTTAATTTTAGGATATCATAAAAAGAAACTCCCATACTCATTAGCAGTCACCTCATTTACTCTTCCTCCTAATTCTTAGCAAAAGCTAATCTACTTTGTGTCTCTATGAATTTGCTTATTCTAAGTGGCATAGTAACTTTATCTTTAGTATTCTGAGGAATTGCTAAGCTATTCTCCAAAATGACTGTACCACTTTACAATATGATCAGCTAGGTATGAGGGTTCCAATTTCACAACATTCTCAACAATTCTTGTTACTCTACCTTTTTTACTATAATGAGCCTAAAAGGTAGGAAATAGTTCCTTTTGTTTTTAATTTGCATTTTCCTAATATAAGGATGATAAAGTGATCTTTGCATGTGCTTACAGGCCATCTTTTGGGGATAAATATCTATTCAAATCCTTCATTAAGTTTTTACTGAGATATCTTTTAGTTTTTGAGTTCTAAGAGTTACTGTATTTATTCTAAATACAAATGCCATCCTAGATAAATAATTTATATATATAGTCTAACATTTTCTCCCAATCTGGGTTATCTTTTTACTTTCTTCATAAAAAGTTTCCAAACTTTTCCTAAGTTTCTAGAATTTTGATAAAACCCAACTTACATATTTATTCTTTGTCTTTCAGTATTCAAGATTTACCTCTCTGTTTCTTCTAGGAGTTTTAGCTCTTATGTTTAGTTCTATGATCCATTTTAAGTTACTTTTTTGTGTACAATGTGAGGAAGGGGTCCAACTTGGTTCTTCCATAGTTGTTTGAACATCTTTTCTTGAAAAGACTCCATCCACCTGCACTGGTGTCCTGGTCACAAATCAATTTGTGATAAATATAGTCTTATTTTGGGGCTCTCAATTATGTTCCACTGACTTGTAAATCTATCTTTTTTATATCAATACTACTGTTCTACCATTTTGAAATGGGGACATTAGTCCTCCACGTTTGATTTACTGTTTCTAGAATGGCTAGTTTGCATCACTTGCAGCTTCACATCAATTTTAGTCGGCTTGTCATGTTTTTAAAACAAAAAGCCAACTTGAGTTTGATTCGGAACCTATGGATCAATTCACAGAATGTTATCATTATAATAACACTAAGTTTTGAATAGAGGATGACTTTCCATATATTTATATCTTTATTAATTTTTTCAAAAATGTTTTCAGTTTTCATTATGTAATCCCACACTTAGCTAAATTTTATTCAAAGTATTTTTCTTTTTGATTGCTACTATAAGGGGAACTGTTATACTAATTTCATTTTCTGATAGTCAATGCTAGTTTATAGATACAAGTAATTTTTGTATATTTATCTGCTTCTTATGACCCTGACAATTCACTTTTTAGATCCAATATTTTATATGGATTTCATAGGTTTTCCAATATATAGGATGATCCTATCTGTGCATATAGTTAGCTTTTCTTCTTTTCTATCTAAATGGCTTTTATTTCATCTCTTACCCAATTACTATATTTTCCTTACCTTCAATACAACATTAAATAGAAGTGACAGGGGCCGGAGACTTAGCTCAGTGTTTCCAGCACCTGCCTAGCAAGCACGAGGTCCCTGATCCCATTACCTAACCACATACAACAATACTGGGCATGGTGACTCACGCCCACCAGCAATTAGTACCACATACCACAAATGCTGAATTTGGTGACTCAAGCCTGTAATGCCAGCACTCGGGAGGCAGAGGCAGGAGGATTGCTGAGTTCAAGGCTTGCCTGAGCTACATAGTGAGCTCAGGGCCAGGCTGAACTACAAAGTGAGACCCTGTCTCAAAAAAAAAAAAAAAAAAAAAAGGGACAGGAGCAGAAACCATTGTTCCTGATCTTAGGGGCAAAGCATTCAGTCTTTTCTGATTAAGAATGGTGCCAATTATATAAAGTACATTCTATCGCTTCTCAGCCTTTTGGCTAAGATCAAGTGTAAAGTACATTCTAAGATTAAAAGAGATTTTATTATACAATCAAATGTTCCCCTAATAAAGTGAAAAATATTCCATAAGGAATTATGACCAACTTCTGCAAGCTTAAGAACTTATTATGACAAAGCATCAATGAAAATCAAAGAAAGTTATCTGAGAATCTATGAGTTAGAGACAAAAAAGAACATGAGTAAAAATTCATTACTAGAACTAGAATTAACAACGGAAAAAAAAAAGAGAGAGAAAGAAAATACATTCAGTGAGCATAAAACCAGGGCCTAGCAGCCACGAGCTACTGGACCTGTCATCTCTAGTCATACATTGAGACCTTCTGTGGCAGTCACTGAATTGCCACAGGCTATCCTTGCTCTCCCTGTTCTGGAGCAAAACACAATCTACACTTCTACAGTGTTACAGTATCACTGGCTAACCTATATCAGCAATATTTGCAAGGCAGGAAAGAGATTTGACAACAATGAAATACAAAAATTCACCTCCAAAAGAAAGCCTCTCACCTGTACTTTCCTGAAAATCAGAAGCTCTTACAACTTCTGAAGTTTGTATGACAATGAAGAGTATTTTACAATCGTACTATCTTTACAGCAATTCAGAGAGACACCTAATATAGCTCAAAGAGAGCTCTTTCCCCAAGATACTGATGTTACAATACAGCAACTGGGAGAATTAGCTCCATTTAGGAATTTGGCTTTTTCATGGTGTGGTTTAGGAAGTGGCATCATGATACACATATCTCACTTAGAAATGACACGGGAATCAAGGGTGTTGCTAAGTACCATGAAAAGCTTGTAGGTCTCTGCATAGCTCAGTTTTCTATGACACCAATATTGTATTAGACTAGGTATAATTATATCTGAAGAATTTCTTTTGTACTACAGGAATAGTATTGAGCTAAATAGTAACTGCTTAGAGTTCTACAAAAATATCACGCTAAGGGTCCTGGAATTTACTGATCCAGGAGTAGTTTAATTCCTCTTAGAAAAACTAGGAAGAAATTAACCTAATTCATCATCTAATGAGAAGCTAAAACAAAACTTTCTCTGAAAATGATTTTGCTTCTCCATTAAAAATGAAATGGTCTTGGGGCTGGAGATTTAGCTCAGTGGTTCCGGCGCCTGCCTAGCAAGCGCAAGGTCCTGAGTTCGATCCCTGGTAACCACATACTACAATGCTGGGCGTGATGACTCACGCCCACCAGCAATCTGTATCAGATACCACAGTGCTGGGTGTGGTGG
Organism: Thryonomys swinderianus; assembly: GCA_004025085.1. Lineage (NCBI taxonomy): Eukaryota > Metazoa > Chordata > Mammalia > Rodentia > Thryonomyidae > Thryonomys > Thryonomys swinderianus. The sequence continues at coordinate 17,953 of PVIC010036149.1, forward strand.
CTCACACTTGTAATCCAAGCACTCGGGAGGCAGAGGCAGAGGATTGCTGAGTTCCAGGCTTGTCTGGGCTACATAGTGAGCTCAGGGCCAGCCTGAACTACAAAGCGAGACCCTGTCTCAAAAAAAAAAAAAAAATGAAATGGTGTGCATCTTGGGCTTTAAAATGTAAGATCAGAGTTGATTATTTTAAGGTTGAACAGTATGTGGATCCTGTGAATGATTATAACAGAGCCCTGGAAACCGACAAAATATGCAAGCTTTGGTTGCTTCTCCAGCATTACATGCAATGAAAGAAATAGAAGATTTTCAACTTGCATTAAAACACTGTTTCCTCCCAGGAATGTAAGAAAACACCTCTACTAGACAGTTATAGAAAGAAGAGAGCAGTTAGAAGAGACATTTTTAAATGCTGAAAGTTACTATAAGAAAACTTTGGCTTTGGAAAGATTTTTAAAGATGAGGAGGTATTTTGCAAAAAAGGATGCTTTGCTTCAAAAGTATATGCAGAAATCTTTGGTATCAAAAGAAAAAAGTTAAAAAAGAAGAAAAGCAGAAAAAAAATCACAAACAAGAAGTGTTATGTGACCTCTTAAAAGAGGAAAAAAAGATAAAGAAACTCTTCCTCTTCATGTGTTTTTTTCTGATGATGAATAAGTTTCTTCTTCCTCACCCTATTCATCTCTGGTCAGAGAAGGCATGAGAAACATAAGACAGCCTCTAGGGGTTTTCCCATACTTCCAAAAGGTATT
>PVIC010036150.1:0-17500 GCA_004025085.1 Thryonomys swinderianus
AACGAACTGTTCATTTATTAATTTGACAGATACTTATGTACATGTATGGCGAGTGGGTCTACAACAGTAACAAGTTCACAACAGCTGCTTCCTTCACAGTTCTTATGTCCCTAAAGAGAGACAGTTTATAAAGAGAAAATTACAATTAAAAAGCGTGAGCTCCATCGGAGGTGTGACCAGCAGCGCCCCAGAAGTGGAAGGGCCTTGGCCGATTGTGAGTGAGGAAGGGCTTCATGCAGGAGGTCCAGGAACGAGTGGGGACTACCAAGTGGACTGCGTGTGTGTGCACCTGTGTGCTTGCGTGCATGTGTGTGAACACAGTGAGTTGCACAGAGGAGAAAGACACATCCTGAGAAGAGGGGACAGGCCAGGCCCGGGACGCAGAGCTGAGTGTTCCTGGAACCCAGAGCTCATGAGAAACAGCAGCAGAGGAGGCTGCGGCCGCAGAGAGGTTGGGGGCCAGGTCTTGAGGAGCCCTAGGAGTTTGGGGTTGTACTCAGAGGCAGCAAGAAGCCAGCAGAGGACTTTTTCCCTCCTGTGCTGAGGATTCAGCCAGGGTTTCTCCCTCTGAGCTGCATCCCCAGCCCTTTTTATTTATTTTTTTCAGGGCAGGGTGTCTCATTGAATTTCCCAGGCTGACCTTGAACATGTGCTTCTGCTGCCTCACCCTCCCAGTGCCCCACCACACCCGCCCATTAAGGGCTCTGGAGTAGAAGCGTGGCATGATCTGATGGCATCGAGTTCCAGCTCCATCACTTACAGGAGTAAGGGTTAGAGGGAAGCAGGCCAAACTGAGACAGGGAGGTAATTTAGGAGCATGTGGCAATACCACAGATGAGGAAAGGTAAAATGCCTCACCCAGGGCCGTGCCGCTGCAGAGGTGCAGAGGAAGAGCACATGGGAGCTGATGATTGCTTCGCCATGAGTTAGTGCTCAGGTTGCTACAGTCTGAAATGCATCCCCTGAGATTCGGATGTGGAAACATAATAGCCAGGGTGACAGTATTTAGAGGCACTGCCTTGGGGAGTGATTTAATTATGAAATAGTCCTCATGAATGGAATTAGTAACTTTATGAAAGAGGTTGAAGGGCTGGGTATGCAGGTCAGTGGCAGAGCACTTGCTTAAAGTGTGGGAGGCCCTAATTTGATCCCCAGCGCTGCGGAGAACGAAAGAAGCAGAGACAAAGGCTGAAGGGAGCACCCCCACTCCCTTGGCCTTCCGGCTCCTGCCATGGGAGGACTCAGCACCAGGCGGCATCTTGAAAGCAGACCGCCCACCTGCTTGGCACTGTGGTGTGTGGTACTGATTGCTAGTGGGCACGAGTCACCACGCCCTGTAGTTGTATGTGGTTACTGGGGACCGAACCAGGGACCTTGGCTTGCTAGGCAGGCACTGGGACTACTGAGCTAAATCTCCAGCCCCAATTTCTCTTAATTTCTGGATTACCCTATCTGTGATATTTTTGTTATAGCAGCCAGGCTGGACTGAGGTAGTAGTTTAGTCACAGGCCACGGCTCAGGTCGCAGTGCACTCCTGAGGGATGTGGCATAGGGCCAGGCTACCTAACCTGTTGGCCTCAGTGTCGACATCAGAACAGTGGGGACAATCTTGGTATCTAAAGCACGGGGTGTGGCGAAGATCAGGGACGTCCATATGCTTCGAAAAATGTCTGGCACCCTACATGAACACATTTTCTTATTCATTCATTCATTTATATTTTAGGGTTGTTTGTATTTGAGACAGGGTCTCAGTATGCAGTCCAAACTGGCCTCAAACTCAGGGCGATCCTCCTGCTTCAGCCGTTAAGTGATGGGATCACAGGTGTGTGGTACCACGCTTGTCTGTGTTTTCTTCATTTTAGTGAGAGAAAGGAAGAGACTTAGGCGAATCCCGGGTTCCTGACCTAGGCCGTCTTGTGGACGTGCACTTGTAAAGGATCCTGCCTGAGAGGAGGCTCAAGTCTGGGAAGGCACCTGCTAAGAACATCATGAACTGGTAACTAGGGGATCAGGACTGAGACTTGACCTGTTTGTTTAGCTGTGACAATCGTAAGTGATCCTCCTGAGAGCTTCGGGCTCTCTCTCGAGGAGAAAGACATAGAATCAATTCTTTGAACAGTCTCATCTCACTGGACAGTACCACCGTCTTCATTAGGTTCGAATCTTGGTTGCTCTTTAGCCCCAACCTGTATCTGACTTGCACACAAGTTTTATTAACCCCAAATGGATTCCAGATCTTCCCTGTCTCCACTGCCAGCCACTTCAGCCTGGTTCAAGCCACCTCTCCTGTCCTGGATGCCAGCAGTGACCTCCTGCCAGGTCTCCTCACTTTTGCTCATGCCCTTTCCAGTATGTTTCCAAGACTGGCACAATCATTTCATCAGTCAGAACTGGCTGCTCCTCAGAGGTTAGACTAAAACTCCAACTGTTCAAGCTTCTGTCTACTCTGCCCACAGCTACAGCCTTGAAAGGCACAACCACGTGGACATTCTTTTTTTTTTTTTTTTGCTTTTGAGACAGGGTCTCGCTTTGTAGTTCAGGCTGGGCCTGAGCTCACTATGGTGCCCAGGCAAGCCTCCGCGAACTCAGCAATCCTCCTGTCTCTGCCTCCCGAGTGCTGGGATTACAGGCATGAGCCACCACGTCCGGCATTGTGGTATGCGGTGTTGATAGTTGGTGGGCGTGTCTCCATGCCCAGCATTATATGTGGTTACCGGGGATCGAACTCAGGACCTTGCGCTTGCAAGGCAGGCGCTGGAACCACTGAGCTAACCCTCCGGTCCAGCATTCTTTTATTTTTGTCATATTTGAGGCAGACTCTCACTATATAACCCTTGCTGGCTTTGAACTTGCTATGAAGCCCAGGATGGCCTTGAACTCCTGCCTCAGTTTCCTGACTGCCTCAATCTCCTGACAGCCTCAGTCTCCTGACTGCCTCAGTCTCCTGACTGCCATATCTGCTACAGTCACCATTCTTTTTCTTTGGTGGCGGGGATCAAACTCAGGACCTTGCACTTGCAAGGTAGGTGCCAGAACCACTGAGCTAAGTCTCTGGTCCTCATAACCACCATTCTTAACAGAGTAATTAATTATCTTCATAAAATGCATTCTCAATATTCTGCTCAGAGTATTGTATAGCATGATATAAAACAAAGGCTCCCATGTGTTATGGACTCACTGAATTCCATCTTCCTGGAGTTTCTCTTGGCCAATTCTTTTTGTGTATGTGTGTGTGGTACCGGGGATTGAACTCAGGTCCTTGTGGTAGGCGCAGTACCATTTGAGCTAAATGCTAAATCCCCAGCCCACTCTCTTGGCTAATTCTTGGCCAGCTCTACCCAAATAGGTGTTATCCTCCTCCTCAACTCGCGTGTGCAGACTATTATGCTCAGAAGAGGCTCAGGACTTGCCCAAGGCCCAGAGCTGGGCTGGGGGTTTGAAGATCCAAATCCAGCTCTGTTTAAGTGGCCCTGATGCCTGGGCTGTTTCACAATAGTGTTGAGGACTAAAGCCTTCACTCAGAGGGCAGATGGCCTGATATCCCTTGGCTAATGCTAATTTAGGAAAACAACTCTGAGATAAAGATTTATAGAAAGCAGACTCTGTAATTAGCCTGCTGGCCCAGCCAGAATGTAAGTTTGATCTGCTGTAGTTCAGAGCTACTTGGCTTCTAGAGACTCAAGGGCTGGACTGTGGGGTCTCTGACGAAAGCAGTTTTCAAAGCTGGAAACCAAGAAGGGCTTCTCCAGGCTGTGCTGGGGAGACTGGTGTCCTCACAGTGAAGACAGCACCTTGGGACAGGACCAGGAGGAGTGCAGGGCAAACAGTGTGCGGGAAAGAGCAGGGGCAGGGGACAGGTGCATGCTGGGAGTGGGGCAGACAGGGAGGAGAAGCACTTGCAGTCATGGCAGGAGACTTGGAGGAGCGGTTTTTAGCCCCTGCCTTCTAGAAGGCTCTCCACTGCACTGTGCTGAGACAGACTTTCCTGGTGCCTCTGGTGAGAGAACATTTAGTTGAGCAGTAAAGTGAGACCCTCGTGATCAGCTGCCTCTAAAATCCCACAGGGAAGCCCTCAAAGGCCTCTTCCTCAGCACTTCACATCTCAATCAGAAACACGGTCCCATTCTTCCTTTCTGTTCCTGTGCTCCACTGACTCGGTAGCATTTCTCATGATTTGCAGTGATACATGTATTATTTTTCTTTTTTAAAATAATTTTTATTGTGATCTAGGTACATTTTATATGTACATGATGATCACACTCAACACTGAGAATTTGTACTAGTACATGACATGATTTAATTCTCATTTTTTCCCATTCCCCTACCGACCCTACAATCCTCACTCTATTAATTTTCGTATTACCTGTCTGGCTCGACTCTGGGGGCACAGACCTACTTTGTTTAGTTCACCAGTGTGTGTTAAGAACCTGGAAGCCAGTGCCGCTGGCCCGAGGTGAACATTCAAAAGCTATGTGTTGGGTGCCTGAAGAAGGGAACGGCCCTAGGGTGTCTTGGGTGGCCTTTGTGGCATGGAAATAAGTTCCAGTGTCCTATGTTTGCATGTGGGGAGAATCACCACAAGAGACAGGACCCAAGAGGAAACAAGGACCGCTTTCCACCACTCCTCCCCATGCCAGAGTGGTCTGCTGAGGAAAGCCAAGGGGTGCTGGGTTAGAGGGAATACTAACTGGCTGGGTGCAGCAGCATACACATACATGTGCAATCTCAGCTACTTGGGAGGCTGAGGCAGGAGGATCACAAGTTTTAGGTCACCTTGGGCAATTTAACAGGATGCTGGCTAAAAACAAAACAAAAAATAAAAAGGGTTGGGGCTGTAGAGTGTAGTAGAAGGCTTGCCTGATACAGGTAAGGCCCCGGGTTCAGGGCTATGCTTGGAAAGGGATTATTTGCCTTTTGATAGTCAGCTATTGAGGGGTGGACTCTCTCAGCAGGCTGAAAAACAGCCTATTTTGTTTTGTTTTTCCTCTGGCCTTCCTGATAGCAGCATTGCCTTGGGTCCAGGTGACCTGGTTCTTTTAAAGCGTCCTTGAAATGCTGATAGGTGCAGGGGGAGGACCGCGGGGGAGGACCGCCTCACTGCTAGTTCCGCCCTTGGCTCGACCTCTGGTGAGGACAAGGTGGGAAGGTAAATGGGGCAGGAGCTTCTCGCCTTGGCCTCCGCGGAGCACACCACAGTCCTCTCTCTGGAACTGTTAAATTGTCTGAAGCCAGAGAAAGGAAACAAAGCTCTGCATTGGAGATGTTTATGAGTGAGCCTGTCCCCTTAGAAGGGCCCAACATGCTCTTCCCCCACCGGTGTGAGCGCTTTGCATACCCTGGGTTTGCTGTCAGGTTTCTGTATCTTTTATTTTCTGGAAAGAAAGTCAAGACTGTTTCTTGTCGACATGCTATATTCAGAGCCATCTCATGTCATTTACATTAAATGATAATGTCAAGATACCTTATTATCCCTTTTCTACACAAGAGAAGATGGAGATTCAGAAAAGTGAAATATATTTCCTGAGTCCTCTAAGCAAAGAAGCTGAGTCAGAATTTGAACCCAGGGTTTCTGGCTTCTAAACTGGCCTGTTCTTCCCACTCCAAGCCCACGGGGAGCTGGAAGAGTTGGAACAAGTTACAGGATGACCTGGTGATAGTGTTTATCAGCGTAAAGTTAGAGCTGATCAGAGTTTGGCTTGTCTGCTTTTTCTGGGGAGCAGTGCGTGGAGGGGTGAGCATGAAAACATTTCTTTTCCCTGGTGTCCAAACTGAGCAGCACAGCACCTATGCCTTCCAGACACTCAGAGCTTCTGTGAGTAGGCCACCTTGTCACTGGCATCCCTGAGAAAGGTGACCTTGGAGGAGACTAACCCCTGCTGGGCGCAGAGTCGGCTGTGTGGGTAGCAGAGGGATCTGCATTATAGGACAAACAGCTGCCTGGCTTTTCCAGTCCTGCCCAGGAATAGCTGGGGAAGAAACCCTCCCATAAAATGATAGTTTATGTGCGTGTCTCCTGCCTTTAACCAAGGGAGCCCAGCAGGGCAGAAACCCGGGGCAGTGGCTTGTCTCTGTGGGCAGGCCGGTCACTCAGGCTCCCTTCTGGGGAGAAGCCAGCCTGGTCTCCGCCCTGTGGGGCACAGCTTGTGCTTCGGGTGCCCTGGCTCCAGGGAGGGCGCCGCTCCCTCCCCGAGATGTATCCTAAACTGTAATCACACCGCCCCCGGAGTCAGCCAAAGCGGTGGCTATAAATAGGGAGGTGAGGAAAGCTGACTCGGAAGGAAGCTGACTTAGGCCGATGAGGAGAGCCGGCCACCTTGGCCTACGTCCTTCCTGGGAGGTCAGTGGGAGACGGTTCTGAGCACAGGTCCGTCCCAGGTGGCCGTCAGCACTATCTGGATTTCTCCGCTTTGCAAATAGGACCCTGAAGCAGTCCTGACCAAAGGGCTCTTGCGCGGTCTTTCCCTGGTCCTTGGGGAGACTCTGAACCCCGAGGACAGAGAGCTTCAGTAGCTGTGACTCAGCAGAGGAACACCGCCCCCCCTTCCCATCACACGGAGGCTGCATTTCCATGGGCTCCCTCGCCTGGCCAAGAAGCCAGCACTGACCCATCCGTAGCCAGCCAGGGCTCCTCGCTGGCAGAATCCAAGTAGGGAGATCCTGTGTCTGGCAGGGGCTGGGGCTGCTACTGGAAGGTGGAGGTGGGGGTGCCGCAGTGAGGTCACCGTGTGGAAAAGACGGAATCCTCTGCAGTGCAGCGCATTCGGGGGAGCTGGGCTTTTAGTCTTCTGGGAGACTCTCCATTATGTGGCAGCAGGAAGCGGGACAGCTCCCCAAACCAGGCCCAGGGTACCGCAGGAGACACGGAGCTGCTCCCGGAGCCTGGATTCACGGTCTCTCTCTCTGTACCCCAAACACAAGCCCTCCACGTGCCACCTCTGGTCCTCACCAGCCCCAGCAAGGGGGTGTTAATATCTCTGACCTCCGACAGGAAACAGATTTCCAGAAGGTGGAGTGACGCCTCACAGCTGGCAGGTGACAATGCCAGGACTAAACCCTCTGTCTGTCTGAAGCCAGGGGAATTGCAGGGCTCCCGAGAGCTGCCCCTGGCCCAGCAGGCACAGCGCTGCCCTCTGTTTTTCTTTTGACCTGACCCAGAAGTCCCCACATCATCTAGGAGGCCAGCAATAATGTTCCAGGCGTGTGGGGTGGAGATCATGGGGGAGAGGAGTGATATGCTGTAGTTTTCCCGCCTCTCTCAGCTGTGAAACATGCCTCAGTGTGTTTCCTCACCCTGGAGGATCCATTTTGGTTCCTGCATCTCTGAAGAAGGAGGTTTGGATGGAGACAGGATGTGAGAGTATGTTGAAGTATGGGGCTAATGGTTTAGCTCTGGGTGCCGGGGACACTTTCAGATTAAAGAGCAATTGAATGACATCCTTGATCTAGTACTTTTCTCTGCTGTTCTCTGAATGTCCTCACATAATTCCAAGTGATAAGAAGTGTACACACACCTTCGTCTCCTTGGAGTTACAGAGGTGTAACAGCTGCACACGTAGGTGCTTCTGTAGAAGGTTTTTGCCTGGAATTGGTCTCTAGCATCTTAAAAACAAAACAGAAAATCTTTTCACAGAGTGAAGAGCATATCAGGGCGAGGCTTTCCTTCCACTGACGGTCATCTGGGTCACTTCCTAAGCCCAGAAGAGAGCAGAGGCCCCAGATACTGGGTCCCAAACTCTGGCCATACCTGAGGAAGATCTAGATCCACCTCTGGGGGATCTAAAGTAAAGAGGTGGAACAGGACTGCGCTTATAGAAATTCATCATCTTTTTTTTGAGACAGGGTCTTGCTTTGTAGTTCAGGGTAGCCCTGAGCTCACTATGTAGGCCAGGCAAACCTCAAACTCAGCAATCCTCCTGCCTCTGCCTCCCATATGCTGGGATTACAGGCGTGAGCCACTACGCTCAGCATTGTGAGATGTGAGTTACCACGCCCAATATCATATTATTGTATATGGTTACCAGGATAGAACCAGGGACCTTGTGCTTGCTAGGCAGGCGCCGGAACCACTGAACTAAATCTCTGGCCTTCATTCATCATTTTATAGCCAGTGCATGGCTCTAAAAGATCCTGAGAAAAATGGAAAGTAATTTCCAGGTCCACAATCTCTAAGCTACAGTGTTGAGGTTTTGCATACTTTTTTGGTCAGTTTTTTCTCCTTTGTTTTGAAGGCAAAGATCTCCACACAGGGTAAGCAGCTGGGCAGGGGCTGCCTCCAGGTTCAAAGAGCTCCTCTTCTTATTCTACTCAGAGTTAATTAATCCTCACTGTACCCTGACCTAGGTCACTTGAGCGCCACGCTGGGGCCTGAGCCGGCTGTGCGGGAGGCCCTTTCCAGGCTGGCTCGGAGCTGTCCAGGGCTGGGCGTGTAGGGACTGTGTTTCACCTTTGCACAGGACCATCTCTCCTCTCTTCCTGAGAGGTGACCATTTTCAGATCTGTGGGCGGAGAGGAAAATCTTCTCTTCCAAAAATAATCTTTCTGCAGTGGGGTTGAAGCTGGACCAAGCTGCTAGTGCTATTTTTACTCAGCTTGCAGTTCAGGGTGTAAATAGCAACTCTAGCTGAGTTTTTGTTTTGTTTTGTTTTTCCCCACAGCCAACAAGAGTCAACTTCTTTGAGGACAAGGCATCTGGCATTTTGCACGGAGAAGACAGGAGAGAATCTGCCCTCGGGCCCAGGTAATGATTCCTGGACCACTGGGTCAGGACACAAAGCAGAGAGGCCTCTCCAGGTTCTGTTATCTCTGGCTCTGCTGTGGACGCTCAGCCCTACGACAGCAGCTCAGCCGAGGCTGATTTCAGAAGCACGTGCTGTGTCACGAGAGGAGAAGCAGGTCCTTAAACCCAGACCTGTGTTCCCTGAGGTTTGGCAGCTTCCGGCTGGATTCCCTCCAAGGCAGCCGCTGCGTCCCACCAGAGGAGGTGCCCAGGGGAGGTGGCGCAGTCTCCGGAAGGAGAACATCTCTAAAAGTAAAGCCCGCTCCTTCTTCAGCAAATGGAGGCCCGGAGGCCCTTGTGCTGCAGGGACTGTGGAGGTCATCGGGAGGGGTGGCTTTCTCTATGCCTGAGTGAGTGGAAGCTGTGGGACGTGACTAAAGCTGTGGTTTGTGTCTCTAATCCCAGGGTGTGAGCGAGAAGCACAGCTGCCCAGGGGCCCCTCAATGGTGCCCTTCATGAGCGAGACACGCCAGCAAAGGCTGAGGCTCCTGCCCATCACGGTTAGCAGTTGTCTCCTCTCGGGAATGGTCAGGCTTCGGTTGCTTTCCCTAGAGGCCAAATCTCTCACCCAGGTGAGTCCTTGGGGCCTTTGCCCTGAAATAAGAAGGAAGTTATGAGTCATCAGGAATAGAAGCAACTTACGTGGAACTGTACAGACCCTTCCTCTAGATAGACGACCATCAATCAGTCAGTCCAAACACTTCAGGTATCTACGGCAGAGTCAGCACTAGGCATTCGGGCACACGGTTCCAGATTGTCGTAGCAGGTGATTTTTGCAGGAGGTGAGAAAGAAAGATGGGAGGACAGGTAGGCAGCAGAGTGGTCCCCACCCCCATCAGCTTTTTTGGAGTGGTTTCTGCTCAGCATCTTCGGAATTGATTCTGGGCAACTGTTAATTGCAAAACTCACTGCCAAGTATTGATAGCTAAAGTGGCATCAAAGAGCTGCTGACAGTAAAAATAGGGGCAGGTAATGGCTGAGCAAATTGCTTCACAGTGGCGGAGAGAGGACAGGAACGTGCTCGATCTGCTTTGTCCTTGCTTTCCACTGCCTGCTCGGTTCCCTCCCAGACTGGCCCGCAGTCTGGCTCGTGACCTCTAGCAGAAAGCCCGGCAGGGAGTTGGGCAGGATTAGAACAAAGCTGGGTCTACGCAGCTAAAACAGAAGCGCCCCATGCTGGGGTTAGGGCACCCTGGTTCTCACCGGGCTCACTCACGTAAAACAGCCCACGCGGCAGTTTTCAGTAAAATCGGTTATATTTTAACCATACTTTCGGTTAACTGGGGCCTTTATTATTGTCCAGTTGATCCGGTAACGAGTTCACCACCGAAGCTACAAACAGTGGTTTTATGAGGAAGTCTCTTGAAGCCTGGATGGTAAATGTTTACCTTAAAAATCAAAACAAAACACCCCAGCAAACGGAAGCAGGACAAAGTGCCCGGCTGAGCGAAGCCCCGAGCATGCGGCAGGCTGACCGATGCTGGTTTTGAACAATGTTCACAGCCCCAGCCTTGACCCTGGGGAGACCGGGAACCTGGTACCAGACTTCCTACGCCCGGTATCCCCCTGTGTTTCCTGGAATCCGCCTTGACTAGCCACTTCCCTTGCACCGTCAGGAGTTAAACTTCGCTGCTGCTCTCCTGATGACTAATACATGCTGTGTGGCTCAGATCTTCCAGAAAGAGGCTGACAGCCAGCGTGGGCAGTATGTGAGATTTCCTTGCTCATGAAAGCCTCTGATGGTCATGGAGAGGGAGCGCAGGCCCGCTCTGTGCGCCTAGTCATTTTGTTATGAATCCTTATTCCTTCCTTTGAATTGTGAGTGATTTTCTCCGACTCCTTTGGGAGCTTCGTATTGCTGTGGTGTGCGAGTGACTCTATGCAGACTGATGCTTTATATTCAAATTCTATACTCTGAACCGTGTGGATTGAAAAGCACTAAACAGAAGGCTCGTGTTAGGGAGACTGCATCTTCCTGTCCTGGTGCTCTCTGCGCTCTGCCAGGCGCATCGACCCTGCACTCCTGCTTTCTCTCCACCTCCTCCTGGCGGGAGGAGGGATTTCACAAGACAGGTGAGTCTGGAAGGACTTCGGGCCTCACATCCCCTCCCTGGGTGCAGGCTGAGCTCCTGCAGGGGAGAAGGGGCGGCCCACGCTGGCCCTGCTGCCTGTCCCCGAGGGGCCCCATGGGCTCACCCGGAGGTTGAGCACCGGGCAGCTCTTGGACTGAGACGATAAGCCGCGTTCTCTAATGTCAGTTTTATTGATAATAAAGGTTATTTTCAGTCCTCACACAGCTTCCTGCTGTCTTCTGGTTCTTCTCAAGCCTTGCAGAGAGGAAAGAGGGGCTGTTATTTTTAGGATCTCTCTAAGACCCCCAACATATTTACCTGGGGGCTCCTGGTGAGTCGAAAACACTATGCAGAGGTGAAATCTGGCTTCCTGACCCACATGGTTACTTTGCCACGGGCTCCTCAGCTGGCAGGTGGGCGGAGGGAAGTTTCTAGAAGGTGTCCCTCTCAGCTGAAAGGCATCTGCTCCAGAGCTACTCACTCTCTGCCAGCAGATACAACAGCACTGCTGTGGAGACAGAATCGGGAAGTTTGTGATCTAACTAGGGTATCAATTAGAGGGTTTAATGTTGCAAGTGAAATAAAACAATTTCAAACACTCCGAAGCCTGAAGGGAATTTACTGGCTCAGTGGAGATCCAGACACAGTTTGATCCAGAACTCAAACAACACGGATCCTGTTCTTGGCTCGAGCGTCTCCCGTTGGATTCGCCCTCCAGCCGCCCCTCTGCACTGCTCCCGGCTGCCAGCTGCAGGCTTCCCACTTGGGCTGCAGAAGATCGGACGCGTTGTTTGCCAGCCTGAGAAGGCTCCACCCCCAGGCCCTTCAGACCCCTGAGGTCACCTTTACTCGGACCACCTTATTTTTTCTTTCCTGGTACCAGGGATTGAACTCAGGACCTAGCACTTGCGAGGCAGGCGCAGCGCCACTCAGGTACAGCCCTGACCCTACCCAGACCACCTCAGGGCCAGGGCGTCTCCGGTCCTGGGGTTACTATGACGGGGTGCGGAGCGGCTTCGCACACGCACGGGGCCCACCTCTGGAGGTGGGAGTCGGGCCCTTCCCATGAGCTCACTTATTAGGAAGAAAAGGGTCCATAATCAAGAACTGTGTGTTTCCGAAGAAGAAGATAATTTAAAAAGTTGTATTTCTGTTCTGAGGGAAAAATTCAGCCTGCAGAAAATGGAGACATCGCTTTGTTATCTGGCAAGTTGAGCACAGGCCTGGAGTCAAATATTCATGTTCTAAATTCTGTGCGGCTTGATACACAACAAGCCCTTTTAGATGTTGCAGGGGTTAATACCTTCCCCTCCCCCCCTTCTTTTTCCTCCTTTCTCCTACACTATTAGCGATTGCACTCAGGGCCTTCACACTGAGCTATATCCCCAGTCCTTTTAAAATTTTATTATTATTATTATTATTAGGTTGTAGCCCAGGCTGGACTTGAACTCATGGCAATCCTCCTGCTTCAGCCTTCCAAGTACTAGAATTACCGATGTGCGCCACCATGCCCAGCTCTTTTTTTTAATTTTTTGTTTGAGATAGAGTCTTGCTAAATTGTGATTCAATTGGTGATCCCCCGACCTCAGTCTCCGTGTGTTGAGCTACAGGTGTGCACTGTCGTTTTCTGCACTTTGCCTCTTGATCTAGTCCCATGATAATGGCCCTTGGGTTGGATTCTCCTGCTCCATCATCCCTTTCCTCTTCTGGGTGGAAGCTAATATGTCCCTGTTTTTACTTCTATATTATTATTATATAGTTCCTTCCTTCCTCCCTTCCTTCCCTCCTACTTTCCTTCCTTCCTTCCTCTCTCTCTCTCTCTCTCTTGTTCTTTCTCTCTTTCTTTCCTTGTACCAGGGATTGAACTTGGGACCTTGCACTAGTGAGACAGGTGCCAGAACCACTGAGCTAAATCCTTGTCCCAAGCTGAAGGTTCACATCCAGTGTAGGCAATTTAATAACTTAGTGAGACCTTATCTTATATAAAAATTTTTTAAAAGGCTGAGATTGTAGCTCAGTACCAAAGTGCCTGGGTTCAATCCCTAGCATGTCAAAAAAATAAATAAATGAAGGAAGGAAGGAGGGGGGAAAGTAAGGAAGAAAAGAAGGAGAGAGAGGAAGGAAAAATAGTACCAGAAAAGAGGTGGAGAAAGTGGAACCCTTCTGCACCATTGGCGGACGTGTAAAGCATTACAGCTACTGTGGAAAGCAGTCGAATAGTCTCTAAAAAAAAAGTTATTAAACTACCGTAGGAGCCAGCATTCTTTTCCTTGGTATATCCTTCCAAAACAGACAGAATATTTTGCAGTCAAATGCTTTATGCCTGAGCTACACCCCCTGGACAAAATATTTTGAAGAGATATTTAAGCCTGCATCACGGCACTTTCCTCACACTGATTAAAACATGGCAGGAACCCAAGGGTCTGTTGGCAGATGAATGGATAAACAGAAGGCCTTGTGTGCTACAGTAGAAGATCACTCAGCCTAACGGGGAAGGAGACTCTGCGATGTGCTTCAACATAGCTTTGCGCACCCGCAGCATCACAGCCAGTGAGGTTTACACTTGTTCATGTGTTACGACGCGGATGAACCTTGGGGATGTCACACTCGGTGAAATAAGTCACAAAAGGGCAAATACTGTATCATTTCGGCCCAGGGGTCTTCTCAATTCAGGTGGAAACGGGGAATGAGCAAAGTGAGCCTCTGCCAGCGGCCCCGATGACACCACCTAACGCTGGGCTTTGTCACCGGTCTCCACTAGTGGCTGGTGTCTGGGGCTCTTCAGTCCTAACAGCTGAGTGTACTTTGCTATTTCTTTTGAGCCGACTGCGGTGTCTACACTGCTCAGAATAAAAATCCTAAATAGATTTACAGGCTTTCTGGCGCTCACACTCCCTGGGAAATAAAAGCAGGTTTATGGGAACTCCAAAGCCGGTCTCTTCTAACAGGGCTGGTGCTGCAGTACAGGACGTCTGTGCATAGGGGAGAACCCTCTTAGACTACAGCCCAGCAAGGGGCTCGGGGAGCATGGGCTGTTAAATATATTGTGCGGTTTGTGGGTTTGTTTGTTTGGCGGTACTGGGGATTGAACTTGGGCCCTTGTGCATCCAGGGTTGGTGCGGTACCACTTGAGCTAAATCCCCAGCCTTTTTTTTTTTTTTTTTTTTTGAGACAGGGTCTCACTTTGTAGTTCAGGCTGAGCTCACTATGTAGCCCAGGCAAGCCTTGAACTCAGCAATCCTCCTGTCTCTGCCTCCCAAGTGCTAGGATTACAGGCGTGAGCCACCACACCCGGCACTGTGGTATGTGGTATCGATTGCTGGTGGGTGTGAGTCATCACATCCAGCATTGTATGTGGTTACCAGGGATCGAACTCCGGACCTTGCGCTTGTGAAGCAGGCACCAGAACCACTGAGCTAAATCTCTGGCCCTGTGGGTTCCTTTTAGAGACAGGGCCTCACTTTGTATTTCAAGCCAGCCCTGAGCTCACTATGTAGCCCAGGCTGGCCTCTAACTCATGGCAATCCTCCTGCCTCAGCCTCCCAAGTGCTGGGATGACAGGTGTGAGCCACCTTATGTATTTTCTTTTCTTTTTGTGGTGCTGGGCATCAAACCTCGCTCCATGAGGGGCAGGGCTGAAAGGCTGCTATAAATACCGGGCGTGCAAAGCAGGGGCCCAGACCCTTCCCTATCTCTTCTTGCCCCTCCCTTCTTCACACTGGCAACAGTAGGGTCTGAAGCAGAGGAGGAGGGTAGGTAGGGGAATCACATTAGAGTACGGAATGCCAGTTCAGTAGCCAGGACACTGAAGGAAACTGCCAGTCCATGGGCACGGGTACAGGGGAGCAAAGGGGACAAAGGGGAAGGCGTGCTGGGCGCTGGCCAAGCCACACCACGACCACCATCCTCCCACCCCCTCCCCTGCCAGCCTATACAGGGCAGGACGAGTTAGGCTGGCCTCTAACTCATGGGGAATCCTCCTGCCTCAGCCTCTCAAGTGCTGGGATGACAGGTGTGAGCCACCACATGTATTTTATTTTTCCTTTTTGTGGTGTTGGGCATCAAGCCCAGGGCCTCGGGCATGCTAGGCAAGCACTCACATCACTGAGCCACTTCCCATCCCTACTTTGTTTTTAATGTGTTTACTTCTAAAGCTGTAAAATTTTATTTTTTTTAATTTTATTTTTAATAGTGGTTGTACTTAATAAAACTATTTCTTTTCCTAAAGTGTTTACTGACCTCTTCTTTTTTTCAGTACTGGGGACTGGACTCAGGACCTTGTGTCTGTCAGCCAGGGCGCAGCACCACTTAACTAAGTCCCTAGCATGTGTTCTTTTTTCCCCCAATGTGTTCTCTTTAAGGCCCAACACTGGGACTGAACCTAAGGCCTTGTGTAGATAGGCAAGTATTCCCCCCATCCTTTAGGCTAATACTCAGCTCAAACCATCCTCCTCCCTCAGCCTCCTGAGCCGCTTGAATTATAGGCCTGCGCTACCACAGAAAGCCTAATCCTCTAGGTTTCTTCATCTCTATTTTATGTTTCCCATTTCATTTGGATCTGCAGTACAGTCTGAGTATTTCTTCAGTTCTATCTTCTTGTTGACTCATTCTCTCTTTCTCTGTGTCTAATCAACATAGAAGACTTTTTTTTTTTTCCTGTACCAGGGACCAAACTCAGGACCTTGTGGTTGCAAGACAGGTGCGGTTCAACATAGAAGACATTTAGCCTATCCACTGAATTTGATTAAAAATAAAAATCAAAACACAATAAACCAAATCTGCCCACCTATTTATCTACATGAGCTAAAAGGGATAGTCTAGGGTAGAGGAGGAGATATGTGAACAAGGAAATTTATTGAAAGAAGGAGTCGACTTAGCATGATTAGATGATGACAGGAAAAGGGAGGGAGGGAGAAGGCAGAGATTTGAGGTGATGGATGAGGTGAGGAGCGAGAGAGGAGGCTCTTCCATTCCTCTCTGTGGAGTGAGTGTGACTCGTACGACCTTGGTCACCCCCCGCTACCAGATTCTCAGCTGCAATCCGCAGCACCCACTTCAGCTGAAAGCAGAAAGGACAGTTGTTCATAGTTATCAAAGGGCTTGGTCTCTAGCAAGCCAGAGAACGGAGCATAAAAGGTACACTATCTGCCCAAAGCCCCAGAAAAAGCACAAGCAAGAGAAACCCACCCGGCAGGATTTTCCAGCAACAGCACTGCAACATGGTGTCTCTGATGCCGGATTTGGTAATCTGTGTGACCTTTTTTTTTTGAGACAGAGGCTCGCTTTGTAGTTCAGGCTGGCCCTGAGCTCACTATGGTGCCCAGGCAAGCCTCGAACTCAGCAATCCTCCTGTCTCTAGTACTGGGATTACAGGTGTGAGCCACCATGCCCGACACCCATAATTTGCTTTTTTGTGGCAGTGTTGAGAATTGAACCCAGGGCCTTGCACAAGCTCAAGTCCTTTCCCTATGAGCTATGTCCCCAGCCCCGCTCGATCCTGATAACTGAAGCCCAGACCCAGGAACCTCCTGTCCCTCTGCTGCGTCACTCCTGGTGCTTCATCCCGGTTTACAGAATTTCCTGAATCTCTGTCTGCGGCCTGTGGGTCACATTGCTCTCCCTTGGGTGTCCATGCTTGAAAGGGCATTGGCACATCGTGGGCATCTGGGCAATGCAGACTCTCCAGGATGCTATGCCAGCAAGGCATTGATTTTAATGGTGCTGAGTTGACTAGCTACCACAGCTGCCACCTGTGCCATTCTATGTCAGATGATAAAAAGGGTAGATTCCAGTCATGAGGTCAACGTCCAGCGCTGGAGTCCACAGCAGGGTCCACGTCCCATGCCAGTCACAGCAGTGATCACGATGTCCCGAGCAGGCAGCTCTGCGGCGGAAAGCCGTGGCTGTGGCCCGGTCCCTTAATCTGAGTCTCTGTAGTCTGTCGAGATGGCAGCCACGGGTGCCCGTCCTGTGCTCGTCTTTGTTTTGAGACGGGTTCTCCCTCCGGAGCCCAGGCTGGCCTCGGCCCGTGGCGATCCTCCTCTCTCCGCGAGCGCCCCCACACTCAGGTCGTTCCCTTTCTGAGTCCACGCAGCGATCCGGGGCCGCGACGATGACACAGTCCTGGCCTCAGCGCCTTCTCTCCCGTCACTGCGGTCGGGCCACGTGGCTCAAGCCGGGCCTAGTTACATGTAGCAAAGACGTTCCGCAAAACCGCCACAGACCCTGCTCTCGCCGGGAGGGAGACGCTGCCGGGAGTGAGCACAGGCCTGGACGCCCTGCTCAGACTCTGCGCGGTGGTCCATTCCGGGCCTCGCTTTTCGTTCTTGGGCCCAAAGACGCTCGTCCAGCACCCCTGCCTTCGGGGCCCCCCGCGGAGCGGCCCAGCCCGAGTCTGGCTCCCCTAGCGCTCCCGCGAGGGGACCTGAAGCTTGCCTCACTTTCCCCGCAGAGCGCAGCCTCCTGGACCTTTGGGACTCAGCAGCACTTCGGTGCTGTGCTGGGAGCCATTTTACCGTATTACTTTATTTTATTTGCAGTTCTGAGGATTAAACCCAAGGCCTCCCACGGGCTAGACAAACGCTAACGCTGAGCTACTCTCCGGCCCCATGGGAGCTCATTTTAAACTTTAGCAGGATCAAAAAAAAAAAAA
>PVIC010036151.1:0-18730 GCA_004025085.1 Thryonomys swinderianus
CAGCCCCATGGAAACCCAACAACAAGGCACCACAACAGACGGAGCCCTCTCGGGAAACCCAGGGTGGGAGGGAGCCTCCTTTGCCAGGAGCTCAGGAATCTAGAAATTCCGGTGGGGCCAACCGGGCCGCGAGTGCAGGACACCAGGCCTCATTCCATATAAAGCAATCCCCACTCCGTGACGAGCCGGGTGCAGCCTGCGGCAGAGCCTCTGTCCTGGCCACAGGGTCCCACCCGTCCTCCATGCGGGCTGCGGGGTGAGGCCTCCGCCCGGCTCCTCGGCCCTGGTGCTCGCAGAGTGTAAAGACTCACCTACCTGTAGGCACCTTTAAAAATATACAGTAATATCGGGAGACAGAGACAGGAGGATTGCTGAGTTCGAGGCTTGCCTGGGCACCATAGTGAGCTCAGGGCCAGCCTGAACTACAAAGCGAGACCCTGTCTCAAAAAAAAGCAAAAAAAAAAAAAAATACAGTAATAGAACTGGCAGACAAGATGACTGGATTAAGCATGAGTTCTTTCAAACAGGACTATCCTGAAGACAGAACCTCACTAAATGACCTCGATGAGTCCTAAAGGAATCAGAACTTTAAATAAATTTATTTATATATATATATACATTAATATACAATATAGAAAACTTGAAAGGATGTGAATTTCAAATATCTATGCATGTGAAACAGAAGCTGCACCCTGCCTCCACCCTGGCCACACCTCTCTGTAAGAAGTCGACCGAAGCCCAGTTCAGAATAGTTTAGACTGTTGGCCCCTGGCCGCTGAGGTCCAGGCATCATGAGCTTTGATTGACTGATTGATTGATTGATTGACCGACTGACTGACTGATTGATGGTACAAAGGATGGAACCCAGGGACATTCAACCACTGAACTACATTTCCAGCCCCTTTAATTCCTCATTATGTCTCAGGGTCTTGTTAAGCTGCCCAGGCTAGCCTCCAATTTGGGGCTCTCCTGCATCAGCCTCCTGAAGAGCTCCAATTACAAGAAGGTGTCACTGTACCTGGCAATGGTTTTTAAAGTTTAATCCTCACAGTACTTATACGTCCCATTTGTAGAGTAGGAAACTGAGGCAGGAAAGACCAAGAGATTTGCCCAAGGTCCCTGATCCCTGTAACCCTGACCGCCATCCTAGAACAGCTTTGTCCGGCCCTGTACTCAGCCACACAGGGCTACGCAGGTGCTTCGGTCCTGCCAGCAGCCGTAGCCCGGGGTCAGCCCGGCTCTCCCGGCTGCGCAGACGGGCGGGGACTCGGAGAAGCTGAGCAGGTGAGCAGCGGCACAGACTGCCCCCCGGGCTGCTGTGGTGACCCCAGCGCCCCCACGGCCCGGCCGTGTGCGGTGGGCCCAGAGGCAGGAGCGCGCAGGCCGGCAGGGCTGCTGGCCGGGGATGCGTGGGGCACGTCCGTGCCTCCTCCCAGAAGGGGCCGGTCTGCGGTTCCCAGCGCGAGGGGCCCCTCTGGGTGGCAGCTCCGTGTCCTCCCCAGGGCCGGGAGCCTCGGGAGGGGCCGGGCACGGCTCGCCGGCTGCCTCACGGCGCACGCACCAGGCAGGGTCTGCCCCCCGTGGCGTCACAGGCCGAGGCCCCGCGGCACAGGCAGGACGAGCGCGCTGCCCGAGTAGGGTCTCGGCTGTTCGTCTCACCTCTGCCAACAGTGCCACCCCTTGTGCACCCACCGTCTGGGTGCGGTTGTGGGGTTTGTCTTAAACCCTTGGGCCCACAGGCCAGGACGCCGCACCCTAGTCCTGGCCCGGGGGGAGGTGAGACAGGAGCAAGGACGTTCCCAGGGGTCCCAGCGTCGCCGGCCCGGAGAGCCTCCCAGCGCCCTGCGGCACACCTTGGCAGTGGGGCCAGGGACCAGGCAGCGCCGGGGGCTCCCGGCAACACCCGAGCGAGCACAAGCCCCGGGAGAGGCCGTCACCGAGGCCTCCCCTCGCCCTCCTGGTAGGACAGCGCCCGTCACCTGGGAACAGGTGTGGGGCAATGCGCTGGAAGGGGCGGAGCAATAGGGTGGGCACAGGGCTGCCGGCCCGGGCCCTGCTGCCACCCACTCAGCCCAGCGCAGCCCACCAGGCTTTCAGCAGACAGCCAAGACGAAGGCGCCGCCGCACAGCGGACAATCCAGCCCTTCCAGGGCCGCGGCGGCCGGGCTGTGCTCCCTGCCCCGTGGCTCCCCTCTGGCTCCGGTAAACGAATCACTCGAATTAATGACGACAAGAACGACAACATGAGCACGTTCGGGCTCCTCTGAGCTCCCAGACAGCTGGGCAGGAGGGCACACCCGCTTCGCTGCTGCCACTGGCCGGAAGCGTGGGCGCTGCAGGGCCACGGTCCACTCAGGAGAGCCGCAGAGGCGCACCTGCCGGGCCACCGCGCCCCAGGTGGTGACAGCACAGCACCACAGCTCGCCGGTGCCACGGAGCCCCAGCAGGCCCGTGCTCCGAGACTATCAGCGAGTAAAACCCCTAAATCGTGAGCCCCAGGAGCCAGAGACCGCCAGGAGCACCAGGCCTCAGTGCCTGGAACTCTGTTTCTTCAAAGAAAAAAGAAAGAGAGGAATCGAGATATACCATGTACAAGCACAAATTCCCTATGATGAGCTGCACCAATAAAACTAATAATAAAGCATGAGTGAAAGGAGAAAAGGCCCAGAGGTGGCCCTGCAGTTGGCTTTGTGCTGCAGTTGGCAGAACGGGCTCAGCTGATCACGGCCGCGAGGCTTGGGCTCGTGCCAGGTCTTCCACTCTCCATCCTCTCTCTCCTAGACAAGGAGGGCAAGGGCAGCAGCCTGAGCTCCCAGACCTCCAGCCAGGGACCCAGCCCTTCGGGCACCGCCAGGGCACCTGTGGCCAAGCCCCTTCCTCGTGCTGAGACCCGAGGCCTACGTCAGGGTGAGCTGTCGGGCAGGTCCGGACAGGCCTGGATTCTTAGCGAAGCCTCTGTTCCTCTGCCTAATAAGAGAGTATCAAGCACCTCTGTGGCTTCACCTGGGAGTCGGCCTCGGGGACCATATAAGGGAGTGAGCCGCGCTCCCGGGTTCTAGCCTGGGACGCGCATGGCCTCATCGGGGCCACTTCAGGACACACCCAGGACGGCCGGGAAAGCCAGCTTCACTTTGCAAGGCCCACGCCAGGCTCGGAGAAGCTGCTAAGACAGACAGTGATGGGCGTACACGCAGAAGAGAGAGAAAATAAGGAAGAGTTTATTGGGAAGGGGGCGCATTTAAGCTGAGCCATCAAAGAGCTTTTCCACATATAGTTCCCTGACATCTGCTCCAGGTGCTGATGGAGTCACAAGCGCTGGAGTTACCTTCCCATCCTGAGCACCAGAAGTAAATGCACGAACTAGATGACAAAACTGTCTCCAAACACTGAAAACTGCGAATGGCGGGACATGTTCCAAGAGGAAACAAAGGCGGGGAAGGAGCCCGACCGTCTGCCTGGAGTCCAGCTCCGGATCGCGGCCCAGGGTCCGTCATCCCAAGCGGAACACAAGAATCTGGCTGACGGGAGGATCGGGAGGCAGCGCCCAGGGACTCGGCTCAGCGCTGGGGGGCGAAGCTCGGGAAGGAAGACGCGTGCCTAACAAAGAGCTGCGAAGGCTTCGTGGATCTTCTCCCGCTGTTGCTGAATATCGGGTCACACGCGCACAGGACGAGCCTCCGCGAGAACAGGCGACGAGCAGCTAGAAAGTCCAAGCCGAACCACTCCCAGAGCTTGTGCTTGACGGGAGACATTGGAGCCGTAACCTTCAGAGCAGTGAGAATTCGCTTCGTGGAGATGCATAGAGTCAGGCTTCAGCGGGAAGCAGAGCTGCCCAAAGAGGGAAAGGCCGGTGCGTGCTACCCAGCAGAGACTAAGACCTTGCTTCAAATGGATCAAACTGACTAGCGAGGGACCTGTGAGAACAAAGCCTGACTTTTTTTTTTTTGAGACAGGGTCTCGCTTTGTAGTTCAGGCTGGCCCTAAGCTCACTCTGTAGCCCAGGCAAGCCTCACACTCAGCAATCCTCCTGTCTCTGCCTCCCGAGTGCTGGGATGACAGGCGTGAGCCCCATGCCCAGCACTGTGGTGTGTGGTACCGGAGATCAAACTCA
This sequence comes from Thryonomys swinderianus, assembly GCA_004025085.1. Classification (NCBI taxonomy): domain Eukaryota; kingdom Metazoa; phylum Chordata; class Mammalia; order Rodentia; family Thryonomyidae; genus Thryonomys; species Thryonomys swinderianus. Next base: position 4,112 of record PVIC010036151.1, read on the forward strand.
GGACCTTGCGCTCGCTAGGCAGGGCTGGCACCACTGAGCTAAATCTCCAACAAGCCCGACACTGTGAAGGAAGACACCAGAGTGGAGCCCTTCCGCAGTGCAACGAGCAGACGTCCTGCACCCAGTCAGAAAACACCCCGCGCCGCGCGGCGGGAGAATGTGAGCCGTGAACAGAATAAAGATCAGCAGGAAGAGCAGATCAGAGGGCAGAGCCACGATCGAGCTAACACACGGAGATGTTTGTGTAGAGATTTTAACTCAGCTAACATGTGTAAAGGCAAAAACAAATCATAATGAGGAGAGAAACAAAAGATTAAAGAGAAAAAAAGAATCAAGCCAGGCGTGGTGACATGATTGTAATTCCAGCTACTCTAGAAGGTTAGGCAAGATGATTGCAAGTTTGAGGACAACCTGGGCAACTTAGCAACACTCCGACTCAACTTTTTTTTCTCTTTTTTTTAAGAAAGGGGATATACCTCAATGGTAGAAGTTTAATTCCTAGTCCTCAAAAAAAAAAAAAAAATCAAACTGGGCCGGAGATTTAGCTCAGTGGTTCCGGCGCCTGCCTAGCAAGTGCAAGGTCCCTGGTTCGATCCTGGTAACCACATACAACAATACCAGGCATGGTGACTCACGCCCACCAGCAATCAGTACCACACACCAGAAGGCCAGGTGTGGTGGCTCATACCTGTCATCCCAGCCCTCAGGAGGCAGAGGAAGGAGGATTACTGTGAGTTCAAGGCTTGTCTAGGCTACATAGTGAGCTCAGGGCCAGCCTGAACCACAAAGCGAGACACTGTCTCAAAAAAAAAGAAAAAAATCAAACTGAATTTCTAGAGATGAAATATGTATAATAAGATTAGCAACAGAATACACACTGCAGAAGAAAAGATTATTGGCCCTATGGGATAGTAATAGAATTTATCTAGAGGCAGAAATAGAGGCAAAGAGAAAAGCCTGGGAGGAATGAACAGAATTTAGGGATCTCAGATAAGAATCAAATAAATTAACATGCATGTAACTGGAGAGAGAGAGAGAAAGAGAGAGAGAGAGTGGAAAGGAGAGGGAGAGAATAAACCCAGCCTGTACTTGAAGGGGTAAAGGTTGGAAATACTCTCCTTTTTTTTCTAATTATACTAGCCTTTTATTTTTTTAATTGCATTCTTTATTGATACAATTTGCATACATCTCACAATCACACATAACACTGGGGAATTTGTACCAATATATGACACAGTCAATTCTCATTTTGGAAATATTCTTAACTTGATAACAAGAAACTATAAACCCAGAGATGCAAAAACTCAACAAGTTCTGGGGAAAAATAATCATGAAACCCTCACACCAAGGTCTACCATGAGCAGACTGTGAAAAGGGTGACCGCAAGGAACCTGGAAAAGCAAACAGAGGAAAGATGAGTCTCAGACAGACAGCAGCTATGAGAATTCAGAGCCTTCTCAGCGGCTAAGCGAGCCGGAAAACGGCACCAAAGGAAACCCTGTCAACAAGATGTTCCATCTAGCAACAAGGCCTGTAACTCTTCCAGATAAACAAAAGCCGAGAGCACTTGTCACTAGGAGGCCTGCACTACAAGAAACGGGAAGAAACTGATACCGGGTGGAGATCTGAATGTATACAAAGGCCAGACAAAGGCCAGAGATGGTAAATATGTGCGTTAATATGGAAGCTTGAGCTCGCCCTTGATTTTTTTCATTTTTCATAAATAGTTAAAGCAAAGGTAGGTAGAGTACATGGTGGGTGTCTTAATGTGTCTAAAAGCAAAATTATCACAACAGCACAAAACGGACAGAATAGAACACAGAAGTTTAAAGATTTGGTGAAATTTAGTGGTGAAGTTGTCCAGTCCAGGGCTCTCTTTTGTGGGAGACTTTTTATTACCGATTCCATCTCGTTGGTTGTTGGTCCGTTTGGGTTTTCTGAGTTCTTCTAGTTCAGTTTTGGTGGGTATGCAAGTCTGGAAATGTATCCACCTCTGAGTTTTCCAGTGTGTGGACTGCTCATACGGTGAGGTCCTTACACCACCTGGCATGGCGGAGCCGTGTGGTGCCAGCCAAGCTAATCCAGACCCCCGCGTCTTCAGCTTCCGTTCTCCGGGGAGAACTACACGGGCTCGGAATGCAAAGGGCGGTCTGCTCGGTGCTCGGGAGGTAAAGTCTGGAGCCGTTTGCTTTTTTGTCTGTTGTTTGCTGTTCCGCCCGGAAAGCCGGCGCGGGGACACCGGGTGTCAGTCGCTGCAGCCCACGCACGCGGCCCTGGGACACAGCCCCCCGTCCCGCCACGGCGTCCTCCGCCGTCGCACCCGGCCTGGCGTGCGCCTCGCCCCATCACGAGTGGCCCATCGTACCCGGTGGCAGCGGGGGGGGGCGCGCCAGGTCCACGCGTCCCTGCTCTCCCGGCCCTTCCTGCCTCAGATCCTTCTCCCCCCCCGGCTACCTTCCCTGCCGTTCGTGCAGCAGCACCGGACACACAGAGGGAGCGCCGGGGCCGCCGCCACGCCCGCTCCGCGGGACCGTGCGAGGCCAGACTCCAGCACAATCCATCGCCTCCCATCACTCTCAATAGTTCTGTTTCTCTGATTAAACCTTGACTTAAATATAGTGGCATCATTTAAAGATAAGTAACATTATTCTTAAAGCAACCACGACGTGTTTTTAAACAGCCTATTTTTTTTTTTAAATAACCCCCAAAATTGCCAGGGAAAGGGGAGTGAAGGCGCAAAGAACAGAAGGGCCAAGTGGAGCACACGGCATGATGGGAGGTTTAAACCCGAGCGGCTCATTAACGACGTTCCACGTGACTTGTGATTCCATTTGAAGATCGAGATTCTCAGATTGGATTTTAGAAGACCCAAGTCTACTCTGTCTCTAAAGAAAACAATAACTTTAAAAGTAAAGACACTCATAAGTCATTCTGAAAAATGTATACTAGGGGAATAGTAATATAAGAAAGTGGAGTGACTGTATTAATATCAGATGAAGTAAATATGAGGACATTATCAGTAATTATTAAGGACATTTATCAAAGAACAGAGGATCAGTTATCAGGAAAGTATAATACTCCTACATACACAGGTGCTCTGGAGCAGAACTTTAAAATTTTGAAACAAAAACTAACACTTGAAAGAAGAAAGAAACGAGGCCATCATTAATGTCTGAAATTTTCGCAGTCCCACATCGAGAGAACAGAGCGTCAGTTAGGGCCGGAAGCTTGACGGCGTCTGGCAGCTGGGCCTCCAGAGGCCCCAGCCCGAGTGCGCGTCACCTCGGGGCGCAAGGACCTTCCCCAGGCACGGCACAGGCTGTGCCATGAAGGACGAGGGCACGAAGCCCGGAAGGGATGAGGCCCCCACGCCGACGGTGGGCAGGAAGGAGGACGGAGGACCCCAAGTTCTTGCCGCTAGAGGATACAGAACAGGAACGTCCTACACAACGCGCGAGTCACCGTCGCTGCTCAGTGCGATGGCGAAGATTTGCCGCAGCGCCTGGAGAACTCGCTCCGAGTGACGAGGCTGAGGCAGGAGGAACTCCTGGCCAGCACGGCGTGCACTCAAGGGCTGGCACAGGGCGCCGCTGGCAGGACCGGCTTGAGTCAAGAGGTGGCTGAAGGCGCCAGAGCGAACCAGCGGCTCCCCTCCCGGAGCCCCACGTGACCTCGGTGTGTCCAACCCCGACCTTGGTGGCAGCGTCTCCGCCCGGGCACCCACCTTCGCCTCTGCACATCGGTGCACCGCCTGGCAATCAGGGGCGTCCTCCCTCCCCCCGTCGCCCAGCCCCGAGTCTTTCTCCCGCACTGACCCTTCACACCGCCTTTCCCTGCTCCTCATGGCCGCCTCGGAGCCCTTCCCGCCGCCCCGCAGGTCTGAGGCCCCGGCTGACGCCCCGCCGTCTCTGGGGGAGGGAGGACAGAATAAACAACAGCCACGGTAAATGCGCATTTTGCACTTTATACCTGCCAGGCGCTGCTATGAGCACTTTACACAGGAAAACACCCAGGAGGCAGGTGCCCCCGCTGCCGTCTGACGGCGAAGCGGAGGCCCACAGAGCTCGGGACCCGCCGGCGCCCCCAGCAGAGGAGCTGCAGGCCTGGGCTTCGCACCCAGGCAGGCTGGCTCCAGAGTCGGTATTATTAGCCCCGTGGCCGTCAGCAGAAGAGTGAATGAATAAACGAAGCCAGGAAAAAGAAATGAATGAACAAATGGCAAATGCCCAGGGACATCGTGAGACAGTGTCGGGTCTGTTGTGCAATGAGCCGCTACATCGGAAGAAGCCCCGGTCATTTTCCATCTGATAACCGTGTTCGAGTTGGGAGCAGTCGGAAGCTCCGTCCCTCCTCCCTCCGCTCCCGCGCGCCAGCCGCAGACTGGTGAACCAGTCTAGGGCTAAGGGCGTCAGTCCTGAGCGGTCATGAGCGACGGGGCTGGACGTGCGCTTAGAGCGTCTGGTCCCACCCTCCACGCTGGGTACGGGTGGGGAAACTGAGGCCCAGAGAGGCACAGCACCTGTCCAAGATCACGTGGCAATGGGGCGCAGGCCCAGCCTCCGTTTCCAGTCTCTCTCCCTTTACCGACACACTGTTCTGCGTTACTTGTGTCCTTTCTGTCAGAAGTACTTGGGCAGCCGGGCGGGCGGCTCACGCCTGTCATCCCAGCCCTCGGGAGGCAGAGGCAGGAGGATTGCTGAGTGCGAGGCTTGCCTGGGCTACACAGTGAGCTCAGGGCCGGCCTGGACTACAAGGCGAGACTCGGGGCAGAAGCACAGAGCGGATGGTTTAATGGTTTTTCCAGCGCAGGCTGAGGACTGCTCCTGGGAAGCGGCCCTGGGGATAGGGGGCGAAAGATTCCCCAAAGCCCGAGAGTCGCTCCAGGCAGAGGCCGGAAGCGGGCGCTTCCTCACCGACCCCCCAGATCCGCCAGCAGAGGGAAGCCGGCTGCGCTCGGCACAGAGACGGGCGAGTGGCCAAGGCACGGCCTGGTCCCCACTGTCCTGGGCCGCCCGGCCCCGGGAGGCCCAGGCAAACGGGCAGTGGGCCCAAGACGGCGTGGACCCCAGGACTTCCCGGCACATCCTGCTGCCCACTCTGGGGAAACAGATGAACTTGAGAGCGAGAACCAGATAAGCAAGTGGGGTGTTGGGGGGAGGGGGAGTCCAGCCAGCCCGATCCCTGCAGCCGAGCTGTCCGGGGGGCAGGGGCCGCTGGGTATCCTGCCAGGGAAGGACAGACGGGGCCTTATTCTCCTCCACTTCTCTCAGCGTCCCAGGAGGAGCCTGTTTACCCGACAGCCCTGTTATCTGCCGGGTCTCTGGTTTCCTGCCAGGCAGTGACCAGACCAGGCTCCCCGGGACCCGGGCTGGCAGCAGGTTGACCCGGAGGCCCCCGGGAGGCCAGACCTCCAAGCTTCTGACTTGCACAGCTAGGCCCGTGTCCCCTCCCCGCCCAGAACACTTGAGCCCGGACTCGGCACTGCACCTCGCAGAGGCGGACACGAGGGCCCTGGTGAGGCCCACCACGCGGGGACAGTGTGGCCGGGACAGAGCTTCCGCCCCCGCGGAGGACAGAGGTCCGGCCGGCCAGCTCCCAGGGTGCTGGCTGCTGTGTGACCCCTGCAGCCCACACACCTTTTGTCCTTAAATGACATCCTGTCCTAGGATGCCACCCAGGAGGAGCGCCAGCCCCTCCACCCCCAGCTGGCCTCCCCTGTACCAGGCTGGGCAAGACCTTGTCCTAGACCCCAGTGGGCTGTGCTGCGAGAAGCGCCCTCGCACTGCCTGGGGTGTAAATGGCCCTGGCCAGCGCCCACGTCTGCACAGGACTCCGAGGACAGGAACTCAGCAAGACTTAGCTCCCAGTCTGAAACACGAGTTCGTGTTCTCTAAAACTGAAGAGTGGATTTTAGGAACGACAGAGGTTTGAGTAGGAAAATTTTATGGAGAAAGAAAGCTTGTGCCTAAGAGAGGCAGAAGGGGGACCCCGGAAAGGTGGGTAACCCAGAGTTGCTTTTTCCAGAGGAAATTTATGGACCAAAATCACAAGCTGGGCGTGTTCAAAATAGGGGTTTTCAGTAAGATTCTAGAATGTGGAGAGACTACACCCAACCAGTGGGTAAGTGGAGGCTTCCAATAAGATTCAAAAGAAATGGGCAAACCATAGTTAGCCAATGGGATCACAGCAAGCACAGTTGCCTAAGCAACACTGATTAAATGGGTCAACGAGGGATCAAGTCACATAGGGTTTTTCTTGTCCGGAGACTTCAGATGGGCGGAAGTCCTGGCCCCTACCCGGGGAATCCGGGGAGGGGGTGGGTCTGAATCTTGACCCTCCCTCCTAGGAGGAGATTGGGGCCTGTCGGTCACTGCGGCCTGGGAGGGCAGGTTTTCAGGGATGGTGCTGACCTCGGAGGGGTCTCCTTCCTTGTAAGTTTTTCGAGGGCCGGTCCTATCTATCCGCCTCCACATGCCCAACTAGCTTTTGTACCTATACTACCAGGATGGATGTATTTGTTTGATCAACAAATACATCGATTAATTAGTTGCCAAATAATCCGGCTCTGATGCAGAAACTCAGGCCCCTCTCAGAACTGGCGAGGAGGGGAGAGGCGGAGCCCGGGAGGCAGCCCTGGGCCTGCGCTGTCCAGGCCGCTGCCACCACACCCTCCTGCCCACCGCCACAGGGCACGGGGCTCGGCCAGGGGAAAGAGCCCATCAAGGGCAGCGGCCAGCTCAGGCCCGGGATGCCCTGTTTCCAGACGCTCCACCTGCCGGGAAACCCTGTCCCAGGTAGCACCTGTGCAAAGCCACGCCCCTGGGGAGCAGTGACTGCATCCTCATCTCCCGGACAAAGCCGGAGGCTCCATGGGGGATTTACCCGGTGCTGAGGGGGATCTGCCGTCTGCCTGACACCCACAGAGTGCCCAGCCCTGTGGCGACGCCTGCTGCCGACCAACACAGCGCCCAGCTGGGCTGCTGCAACCCCACACCTGTCCCCTCACGCACCTGAAAGAGCCAGAGGCCCTGGGCCTCACTTCCTTTCCTTTTCTGCCCCTCTGCCTGATTCTTATCAGTTCTGATAGTTCACAAACACAGGTGATAGACTCCTCGAGTCTGATGTCACCCCCCAAGTATTTCTGCCACTTTGGGGCACATGCCATGAATTCCTGACATGCTTCCTGGTCCCTCCCTGCCTCCCTGAGACTCTCCTGAGGGCCCACACCATGGCCAGCTTGGGGACGGCCGGCGTCACGGGTGAAGGCGTTACCACCCTGGTGGACAGGGGAGAGAGGGACGGGGACCCCTGTCCCTACACGGTCTCTGTCCCTTCCAGCCATGAGACTACTGCAGCCTTCACTTCTCCGAGACCCAGCTGTCCCGTCTCTGAAATGAGTGGGTAGCGGGCCGACATCTGAAGGGCACAGCTAGGTCCCCCTGGGCGACTTCGAGTGCACAGAAAAGCTGCCCGCAGGGGCTGCTGGTGGACAGAACCGTGTTTTGTAAGGCACGGAGGATGGCCCGAGCAGCAGCTGGCAGCCGGACTCTGCGGGTAGAGACGCAGCTCTGGGCGGGGGGAACGGCGCTCGAGGAGGGCGAGGAAGGGCCTGACTCACAGCTGGCAGAGCCTGGTCCGGCCTGGCTCGCCCCACTTGCCCTGTCCCAGACTTGGACGCGGGGCGCGGGGCACGGGGCACGGGGCACTCCCAGGAGGCCCCAGGAAACCCTTATAAAGTGAAAACTTCTCGGTGAGTCAGCCTGAGCTCCAGCCCAGCTCACTCACAGCGAAGGCATTTTCTTTTCAGCCCTTCTCGGCAAAGCCTTTCACTGCGCGGAGCTGACATCACGGTCCGGTAAATGCTCTGCCTTGTGGTAAGTTTCCTCTGAACTTTTTGCTTCTGTTTAACCCAACAAACTTCAAGGGAGCCGGAAGCCCAGAGTAGTGCTACAGCCACTAGCTGAGTCAGAGACCTGGGTTCAAATCTCAGCTCTGCCCCTTTCTGGCTGCTAAAACTTGACCCAGGAAAGCCATGTCTCCGAGCCTCAGTCCCCCTGTGAAACGAAGTCACCCCACTACCGAGAGGACCCTCAAGAGACACACAGCGCTGCTGTCATTCCAACCACACGGGCGTGTTCAGGGCTTTGACCGGGTCAAGTACAAACTGGTGCTGTGGGAGTCATGGCAACAGAACACACACACACGTAACATGCACACCTGCACACAGAGTCTCACGCATGTACATTCATTCAGCATATACACGTGTACGCACATGCCCATGGCTTCTACTTCTTGGCCTCGGACACAGGAAGGGGGGTGCACGCTGGGCTGCGACGCCCCAGGGCAGTTTCCAGCCCCGCAATCCCAGCCCTGTCTCGCGCCCCAGTGTGATCCAGCAGCTTCGCAGAAGGTCACAAACGTCAGCGGACTGACGGTCACAAACGTCAGCGGTTCGGGACTCACTGGCAGAGACCTGGTAATGGCGTCGATGGAGGTTCGAGACACTGTGACTGACAAAACCCTCTCTGTTAGTTTTATTTCACTGTGATTTGGAAAACCTCTCCCATGGTTTGGATCTAGTGACTCAAAACGCTTCAGCCGGAGGCAGAGGACAGCAGAGATCCGTGGGGCCCGGCCTGCGCCCGGCTCAATCCCGCCCATGCTTCCCACCGAGGGGCTGCCAGGCGGGACCGAGTGTAGGGAGCCGCGACCCCGGGCACTGCGGGAGGGTCACGGCACGGCCCTGGTTCCCAGACCCGTGTGCCGGGAGCGGAGGCGAGTCAGGCGCGGAGCACGCGCTGACCCCAGCCTCCCATGGACGTCCCGGACCGCAGTGGACACCGGAGCTCCGACAATGTCTCCGCCCCCTCTCGTGCCCAGCCTGCCACTTGGCACAGGGAGGTCACGTTTTTACACAAAATATGTAAGGCAGGAAGAAAGAAAGGAAAAGAAGGCTGGGTGGAGCTTGTTACCTGGAATTCTTTACGCAACACTCCTTGTGTGTGGTGTTGCGACTTAAATTATGACATCAGCTTTCATGAATATTAAATACTGAGTAGCACAAGCTGTCATCCCAGTACTTGGGAGGCTGGGACAGGAGGATCACCAAGAGGTCAAGGCCAGCCTGAACTACCAAGAATTTTCAGCGCTTTCTTTAAGATTATAGTGTAGGGGAAGAGATTCAGACAAAGCAGGTCTCTTTAAAAAAAAAAAATGGAATTACAAAGGGTGAAAGTGAAAATGTTGGATTTGTAGTCACAAGTGTGAGCACCCCAAATCACCCCCTCGGGGCACAGAAGGATGGAGGGGGAGGGGAGAGGGAAGGAAGAGGAAAGGGGACCCCAAGCACCCGAGCTGCTGCACGGCCAGCCCCACGCCTCGCCCGGACGCGGGGTAGCGATGGAACGAGACAGGCGAGTGAGTGTTCTGTGTACAAGCCTCTGAACAAACACAAGCGATCGGCAGCAGGAAAAGTCCGCGCTGGGCACGTGGGACGCAGCGACCCTGGGACAGACCGGGGCAGACAGTGGCCTCTGGACGCGAGTGACTGTGCCATCCTGGCTCTGGCGCTCTCTCGTCTTGCCAAGTTCCCGCTCTGGGCAGAGCCTGGGTCTTCTCCGCTGTGAAATGGGGCCACCGCTTCACAAGAGCTGGATGCTGAGTGACACAGGGTGGGGGGCAAGGGCCCGGGCAGGGGTCTTGGGCTGAGGCCTCTGGGCAGACCTCAGGTGGGACTGGCAGAGCCCTGCAACCCAGGACAGGACCGTGAAGAAGGGACGGTTGGGAGGCAGGTGCGGCCCCGGCAGGTGCGCTCGGCACAGGGAGCCTCGTCTGCTCTCGCCGACGGAGCTGGATGTGGCCTCGGCCTCCACACACCACCCTCACCCTCTGTTCCTGCCTCAGAGGAGCCTCGGGTCGAACAAAGATCACCAGGAAGCAGCTGCCTCACACGGCCCTGGGAAGCCATGAAACCGCTCGGGCAGCACAGCGACGGGTTCAGGGGGCCCGGACGAGGCCGCCGCTGAGCTGCAGACACTGCCTGAGACGCTGCGGAAGCGGACGCAGCCGGATGGCCTGGGGAACCGGCGTCCCTGTTAACTCGGCCGCCACGAGACGCAGTGAAAGGCCAAGGCTGGCCGTGGACACACGCTCGGCCTGTTGCCAGGGACCCTGTCACCCTCCGCTGGTGCCTCGAGTCACCGAGCTGCATGGACACAGATGCCGCCATCCGGATGCTTTGATCGGCAACCTTCGTGTCCCGAGGCGGAAGGGGGTTTGAGGACGGGCGGCCGGGCCTTGGCTCAGTCTTCCTCCCACTCTCGGCTTCTTTCCTAAGAATCTCATCCATGATTTGTTTTTCAAACAGAAAAAAACTTGCCTACCAAATTAGATTCACACGCCTCTCTTCCACATTCTGAAACCACTGCACTACTTCCCCACGTGGTTAGCCATTCCGATAATTTTCCAAGCAATTGTAATAATTTCATTCCTCCTCCTTCACGATGCCTGCTTTTCCCTCTTGCCAGTTGCTGAAGCCAAATCTGAAGCCCAGCCCTCGAGATGTCATCTGCTGTGGTTCTGACAGTCTGGAGGGCAGACTCTGCACGGGAGAGTCACACTGGAAGACTGTTAGCACAGACGGACACAGTTCACCACCGGCAGCCCCACTACTTCCGGCCTGGGAGACGCTCTGAGAAAGATACGGCGAGTGCTGGGGATCACATTCACTGAGGGCAAGTCCACAAAACTACATGTCGATATTATGATTTCAAGTTCATAGTTTTCAACATTGAGGCGAAATGCACATTCCACTCTGGAGGGGGTTTTAATGATCTGCTGTTCTCTCCTCCTGAACGGAAGCTCTCAAAGGATCACACCATTTGTCATTGTAGTGAAGTAAAGTGTATTAGTCCAGTTTTTGTTACTCTAAAGAGTGTCTGAAGCTGGATACTTCTGGAGAAAAGGGAGGTCAGGGATGTAAGGGCAAGAATGGGAAGCCACCCCGGTTCAGAGCGCAGTGAGGCATCACGGCGGACACACTTGGGACCGGATGTCACACGACCAAACAGGAAGCCGGGGGCAGGTGGAGGGGCCAGGCTTGCTCCTTCTGTTTTTTTTGCAAGAACTCAGGTCCATGAGAACTACTTTAATCCCTTCCCAAGCAGCGGCCACAATAGCTTAGGACCTCCGACTAGGTTCCACGCTTTAACCTCTCCACACTAAGAACCAAGCTCCCAAAACTTGAACCCAAGGCAGGGTGGGGGCGGGGAACCGCAGCAGAAAGAAGGCACGTAGCGAGCAGGGAATTGGGCTACCGAAGCAGTTCATGTAAACCCAGCAGCCATGGCGTATCTCCGCGAGCGTTCAGTGCACGCCAAGGTCTGGCCTGCGTCTCCGCACAGCGCTTGCTGCCGGCTGGTTCAGGGCTCTGCGCCCACAGAGAAGGGGTCACCAGGCACGTGTTCCTGAGTCACAGCCCCGGAGCGGGAGCCGGCAGCCCCTGGGTGCTTCCGATCCAAAGCTGAGTTTAGGGGTCCCCAGGTTAGCGGTGACTCACAGCCCAGGCTTCTTGAAGGTGACCCCAGTCCTTATTTAACCCACTGATGACCACCAGACCAAGGCTGTAACTTCACAAATGCAATAGGTCAAAAAAGAATATATATATATATATATTGCAACAGGTCAAATATATATTTATATATATATAATATATATTGCAAATATATACTATTGCAATAGGTCAAATATATATATATTTATAGGTCAAGTATACATATATGTCAATATATATATTTATATATAGGTCAAATATATATAGGCCAATATATATATTTATAGGTCAAATATATAAATATATGCAATAGGTCAAATATATATATATATATTTGACCTATTGCAATGAGGGAGAACATATACTAGAAAAGCAAAGAGGAAACATAATGTTGTTTTAGAATTTTATTTGTGTTTTTAAGACAAGGTCTTGGTCTGTAGCTCACCCTGGCCTTGAACGCACCATGTAGCCCAGGCTGACCTCCAACTTGCAGTGATCCTCCTGCTTCAGCCTCCCAAGGACTGGGATGACAGGCATGCACCTGGTTAGAATTTTGAAGAAAGATGGATTGCGGGTAAAAATTAAACAAGCAATATCTTGTATCACAGCAGAGCTACATGTAAAGAGATCAACATTGTCCGGACCTCAAACGGAATCCACTTCTGTGTTTCCCTGAGAACCACAGAGGGTTTTCTTTTCTGCGGTATGCACGCTGCCGCCGCTGTGCGAGCGGGAAGAGAACTGCAAGAGTCACCGCAGTGTGGACGTGGTGTCCAGAAACCCCTGCACCGGACTTGCTCAGGCCAGGACTGAAGACAGGCTGCTGCTCTGGCAAAGGGACCCCACGGCAGCCCGAGCGTGGGAGGGTTCACTATGCTCCGCCCCTTTCTCTCCAGATGCCCTATGGCTCCCCAGACTGGCTCTTTCTCAGCCTAAGCTAATTTTTACTTCGCATCCAGAAGGCGTTAAATGGGTTCACATAAAGTGCTTATCCCACTGCCTGGCAAATGATTAAAATACGTTATAATTTTATGTCATATAAAGTATAAAGTAATATAAATGAAATATATGACATTATGTCATGTCATGGCTCATATGAATATTGATTGATTAAAGTGGTAAAGGTTGCCGGGCGTGGTGGCTCACGCCTGTAATCCCAGCACTCGGGAGGCAGAGGCAGGAGGATTGCTGAGTTCGAGGCTTGCCTGGTCTACATAGTGAGCTCAGAGCCAGCCTGAACTACAAAGTGAGACCCTGTCTCAAAAAAAAAAAAAAAAAAAGTGGTAAAGGTTGTAGCTAGACAGATAAAAGGAAAGGCTTTCTTCTTTCTTTCCCCTAAGCAAGGCTGTGGAATTAGAAAGCGCCTCCAGCCAGGTTCCAGTAACTGATGAACTAGGTTAAGAAAGACCCGGACTCTTGTCCAGGAAGCCGTGGAGAGGGACGTGCCTGTGCCCGGGCTGACCGGTCTGCTGAGGGGCAGCTAAGGGCAGCGGGACTGGTCTAGTTGTCCACCGGCACAGCCAGGGTTCCGGCCCAGCCCCAGTACACAGCAAGGCCATCCACAAGCCACTTCCATTTTGAGGCCTTTGGCTTTTCACTTGTAAAACAAAAAAATACAACAAAACTTTTTTTTTTTTTTTTGAGACAGGGTCTCACTTTGCAGTTCAGGCTGGCCCTGAGCTCACTGTGTAGTCGAGGCAAGCCCGGAACTCAGCAATCCTCCTGCCTCTGCCTCCCGAGTGCTGGGATGACAGGCGTGAGCCACCATGTCTGGCATTGTGGTATGTGGTACTCGGGATCGAACTTGGGACCTTACACTTGCCAGGCAGATGCCCGAACCACTGAGCTAAATTCCAGGCCCAACAGAACTATTTTAACACCTTCTTTTCATGCCAGTTTCCTTTCTCTAAGGACACCTGAGTCCTGAGTGGGGTTGGAGGTTCCATGGGAGAACATTTGCCCAGCATGCACGAGGTCCTGGGATCCATCCCAAGCACCTCAAAAGTAACAAACTTGGTGATGAACCTCTCCAGCCCTCAAAGGCATCTATGAAGAGATAATGATACAAAGACAATCATCATACATTCTTTATCACAGTAAAAATGGAGCAGAACACACCTGCTTGTTCTCAATGGAACATGCCTGTAATCCCAGCTGCCTGAGAGGTCGAGGGGGAAGATATCAAGTTCAAGGCCTGCCTCAGCAACTTAGTGAGACCCCATATCAAAATAAAATCAAAACAAGACAGCTGAAGCTTAGCTCATTGGTTGAGAACTGGCCTTGCAAACGTGAGGCCTTGTCTTCAATCATTTAAAGATAAACCAGTATTAATTCATAGCCACAGGTAGGAAAGAGGAGCGCTGAGATTCATAAATGTGGGATTTTTATTTTCTTTCATAGTTATACTTTCTTAAGTTCTTTCAAAGAAATGAGTACTGAATAAACAAAAATTATCAAACTATAACCTGAGTTTATAATTTCTATAAATTTATATATGACAACACCAGTGAAAAGGAAGGGGTAATTGACCCATGCTGTTGCAAAGTTGGCAGAGTTATTAATAATCTGTGGCACAGCCAGGGATTTAGCTCACTGGTTCCTGTGTCTGCCTTGCAAGCACAAGGTCCTGAGTTTCATCACTGGTACCACATACCACAGTGCCAGGCGTGGTGACTCACGCCTATAATCCTAGCACTCAGGAGGAGAGGCTGGAAGATTGCTGAGTTTGAGGCTAGCCTGGGTTACATAGTGGGTCTAGGGCCAGTCTGAAGTACAAAATAAGATTCTGTCTCCAAATAAAACTAAAAAAAAGAAGAGGAGGAAGAAGAAGAAGTAGAGGAAGAGGAAGAGAAAGAAGAAGAAGAAGAAGAAGAAGAAGAAGAAGAAGAAGAAGAAGAAGAAGAAGAAGAAGAAGAAGAAGAAGAAGAAGAAGAAGAAGGGAAGGAAGGAAGGAAAGAAAGAGAAAAAGAAAGAAAGAAAGAAAGAAAGAAAGAAAGAAAGAAAGAGAAAGAAAGAAAGAAAGAAAGAAAGAAAGAAAGAAAGAAAGAAAGAAAGAAAGAAAGAAAGAA
>PVIC010036152.1:0-18710 GCA_004025085.1 Thryonomys swinderianus
TGAGGTGGGTCTAAAATAGGGGGCTACCAATAAGATTTGAAAGAAATGGGCAAACCGTGACTAACCAATGGGTAAATGACAAGCATAGTTACTTCAGCAACCTTTTGATTGAATAGGGTCCATTGAGAAATCCAACCCTAGAGGGTCTTGCTTGTCCGGAGACTCCTCCAGGTGGTTCAAGGTCCTGCCCATTATCTGGGGAATTTGCAATTGTTGCATTCCCAGGGAGGGGCTGGACTCGGATTTTGACATTCCATCCTGGGAGAATGAGGTCTGCTGTCATTGCTATCTGGAAGTGTAGTTCTTCGTATATGGTGTTGACCTTTGAGGCTGTCTTTTGCAAGTCTTTCAAGAGCCGGCCCTATCTATCTGCCTACATATGTCTAGCTGGTTTTTCTACCTATAATACTGGGATTACAGGCGTGAGCCACCACGCCTAGCACTGTGGTATGTGGTACTGATTGCTGGTGGGCATGAGTCACCACGCCCAGAATTGCTGTATGTGGTTACCAGGGATTGAACTCTGGACCTTGCACTTGCTAGGTAGCGCAGGAACCACTGAGCTAAATCTCCGGCCCTATACCTTTTTAATATAAACTTTAGAAACTTCTCTGTACTTGGTATTTTGGAAAGAGTTACCTTAATTCTATAGGTTAACTTTTGATAAAACTGACTTTATGGTTCAAAAATATTTTTGGAGTGATATACATTATTTTCACAATTAAATATAGGCAGCTTTAATTTTCAATCTAGAAATTTCTAGTTTTCACCAAAAACAAAAGGTTCTCAATTAAAGAAGCCTATTTTTAAATTAGTGCACGTTTGCTGTACATGAAGTTTGCATTCATCTTAGGGAGCAGATACATGTACATATCTTGATTCACTTTTATTTCCCTTCCCTTCCCCTCCCCACCCACCCACCTCCCTTTGTCTTGAAATCCCCTGTTCCCATTTTCACTGTTATTAGCTTTACCTCATGTTTACATTATATTCATTGTGGGCATTTGGTAAAGTACCTGACACATTTTAAATCTAATCACTTTCTTCCTCCTATTTGTCCTTGGTCTGCTGTACTCTTCTCATTTGCAGAGGGCTTAGTTCTCTATTTTCTTGTCAGTCCTTTATTTTGTTCTTTTTGTGTACTTTGCCTTACTCAAATGAGAGATATCATATGTAATTTAAACTTATGTGTCTGATTTATTTCAATTAACATTGCATTTCCCAGGTGTATGCATTTTCTCACAAACGTCTTGAATTTGTTCTTCTTTATTCCTCAGCAGTATTCCTTTATGTAGAGATACCACAATTTCATTTTTTTCAATTTCAATGTAAAAACTTTTTTATCAATACATGTTTGCAAGTACATAAGGATTACATTCATTGTGGGGAATTAGTATATGTATGTAACATCTCAGTTCTTTTCTTTTTATCCTTCCCCTTCACCTCCTTTTAACATTTTTTGCATTTATTTTATAAGTATACATCATGTTAATTATCATAGACACAGACTAACAGACTAAAAAACACATAAAACACATAAGACAATTATACTAAATCAAGGTACACTTGTAGATATATTATCCATGCTGGATACAGTAACTATTTTTCTTTTTTCGTATTGTCTTTTATTTTGTGCTTTATTTTCATATTGGCAGGCAAGCTTTTGTTTTGATTTGTTTTTTGGTACCAGGGATCAAACTCTGGACCTTGTGCTTTCCAGGCAGGTGCAGTGCTGCTGAGCTATATCCCCAGCTCATTTAATTTATATTCGGTTTCTCATATAAGACAAACCATTTAATATTTAAACTTATATGTCTAATTTACTTCAGTTAGGGTTATGTTTTCAAGGTGCATCAATTTTCCTGAAATTGACTCAAGTGATCCTTCTTTATGGCAGAGTAGTACTCTATTTTCTTTATCCATTCATCTGTTGACAGACATAAAGGCTGATTCCAAGATTTACCTATTGTGAATTTGTGCTGCTACAAACATCTAGATGTATACATAATGTGAAATGATGTCTTTACAACTTTTGGGAAGATATTTACAAAGGGAATAGCTGAGTCAAATGCAATTATTATTTTTCGATCATTAGGGAATCTCATACTGATTTCCATAGTGGCTGTAACAGTTTACACTCTCACTAACAATGAAGAAATGTTCCTTTTTCCCCACAACTACCCACTTGTTGGGTATTGAACTCAGTACCTTGAACTTTTTTTTTTTTTGAGACAGGGTCTCGCTTTGTAGTTCAGGCTCTGAGCTCACTATGTAGCCTAGGCAAGCCACTGCGAACTCAGCAATCCTCCTGTCTCTGCCTCCTGAGTGCTGGGACTACAGGTGCGAGCCACCACGCCCGGCACTATGGTATGTGGTATTGATTGCTGGTGGGCATGAGTCACCACGCCCAGCATTGTATGTGGTTACCGGGATCGAACTCAGGACCTTGCTCTTACGAGGCAGGCGCTGGAACCACTGAGCTAAATCTCTGGCCCAGTACCTTGAACTTCTGAGGCAGTCCCCAGAACCACTGAGCTAAATCCTTGGCTCCCCAGCCTTTGTTTTTGGTTTCTAGATGTTAGCCAATTTTTTTCTGGGGTGAGATAGAATCTCAGTTTGTAAAATTTGCATTTCTTGAATGTTGAACATTTTTTTCATATACTTATCAGCTATTTCTATTTCTTCATCTGAGAAGTGTTTATTCATTTCAGATGCTCATTTTTTGATTGGGTCATTAAACTAGGGATGTGGTCCTAATTTTTTTTTGGAGTTCTTTATATATTCCAGATATTAGTCAAAGGACGAAGACCTGGAAAAAACCTCTGTGGATTGTCTCTTTACTCTTACTTGTTTGTTTGTTTATTGAGACAGGGTCTCTCTTTGTAGTCCAGGCTGGCCCCGAGCTCACCATGTAGCCCAGGCAAGCCTCAAATTCAGCAATTTTCCTGTCTCTGCCTCCCGAGTGCTGGGATGACAGGCGTGAGCCACCACACTTGACACTGTGGTATGTGGCATTGATTGCTGGTGGGCGTGAGTCACCATGCCCAGCACTGTATGTGTTTACCAGGGATAGAACTTAGGACCTTGCACTTGTGAGGCAGGCTCTGGAACCACTGAGCTAAATCTCTGGCCCTTACTTGTTTATTTTGCTGTGCAGAAACTTTTTTTAACTTGGTAAGTCCCATTTGTTGACTCATGGTATTATTTCTCATGCAACTGGTCTTCTGGTTAGAAAATCTTTGCCTATGCCTATATCTTCAAGAGTTTTACTTATTTTGTCTCTCAGCCATTGTTTCTGTTTTAATATTTAGATATTTGATCCACTTTAATTTTATTTTTAAATTTAAATTGATTTTATATATACATTATGATCATATTCAATATTAAGAGTTTTTACCAGTACATGACACATCTTGATTCTCATTTTGTTCCATTCCTTTGCCCTCCCTACAACCCCCACACCCTATATATATAAGCTTTGTTTCCTTTTTTTTAATACTAAATCTTTTCATTTCCTTTACTTATCCCTACTCCCTTTTCCCTTTTCCTTTTGAACATTTTCTTGCTGTTTCACAATACCTATTATACATTTTGGAACTCATTTATGCCTTCAGTTTCTCACATCAGAGAAGTGATATGGTATTTACACCTCTTTGTCCTATTTATTTCACTTATAAGTATGCCCTCAAGATATATCCTTCTGAGAATAAATGTCTAAATTATCGTTCTTCATGGCTGAGTAATACTCCATTTTATAAAAAACCCCACATCTTCTTTATCCAGTCTCTTGTTGATGGACATTAGGGCTATTTCCAAGGTTTAGCTGTTACAAACAAAGCTGCTATAAACAGGTGCACATATGTCACTTTGGTGTGATGCTTTTAGTATATGTGCTGCCAAAGCGAGCACAGGTGGTGTGATGCTTTTAATTCTTGCGTGTATATATCTAGCAGGTGAACAGTAGTGTGAAATGAGGACTCTAATCCTAATTTCTTTCTTTCTTTTTTTTTTTTTTTTTTTTTTTTTTTTTTTTTTTTTTTTTTGAGGCAGGGTCTCGCCTTGTAGTTCAGGTTGGCCCTGAGCTCACTATACGGCTCAGGCAAGCCTGAAACTCAGCAATCCTCCTGCCTCAGCCTCCTGAGTGCTGGGATTACAGGTGTGAGATACCATGCCCAGCATTGTGGTATGAGGTTCTGGTGCCTGCCTAGCAAGTGCAAGGTCCCTGGCTCAATCCCCCATAACCACATAAAACAATACCACCATGCCCGACACTGTGGTATGTGGTACTGATTGCTGGTGGGAATGAGTCACCATGTCCAGTATTGTTCTATATGGTCTAGCACTGAGCTAAATGTCCAACCCTAATCCTAGTTTTTAAAGGAATATCCATGCTGATTTCCACAGTGGTTGCACCAGTTTACATTCCCACCAACAGTGGAGGAGGGTTTCTTTCTCTCCATAGCCCTGTCAGCATTTATTGTAAGTTGACTTCATGATAGCAGCCATTCTTTCTGAAGTGAGATGGAATCTCAGTGATGTTTTCATCTTCATCTCTCAAGCGACGTTGAACATTTCTTCATATGTTTCTTAGCTGCCTTCTTCATCTGAAAAATGTCTGTTCATTTCAGATGCCCATTTTTGAATTGTGTCTTTAAATTTGGGGGCCTGATTTTTAAAGTTCTTTATATACTTTAGATAGCAGCCATTTGTCTGAGAAACAGTTGGTAAATTTTTTCCCCCATATTGTAGGTCATCTTTTTTGTTCTGCTGGTAGTTTCTCTTGCTGTGAAGAACTTTTTTTTTTTTGGAGACAGGGTCTCGCTTTGTAGTTCAGGCTGGCCCTGAGCTCACTATGGTGCCCAGGCAAGCCGCCGCGAACTCAGCAATCCTCCTGTCTCTGCCTCCCGAGTGCTGGGATTACAGGCATGAGCCACCATGTCCAGCACTGTGGTATGCGGTGTTGATTGTTGGGGGCGTGTCTCCACGCCCAGCATTATATGTGGTTACTGGGGATCGAACTCAGGTCCTTGCACTTGCAAAGCAGGCGCCGGAACCACTGAGCTAACACTCCGGCCCTGCTGTGACGAACTTTTTAGTAAGATGAGTTGTGGATTCTTTCTGCTAGTTCCCATGCTGCTGAGCTTTTGTTCATAAACTCTTTCCCTAAGCCAATGTCTCCCAGAGTTCTACCTAACCTATCTTCCAGCAGGTTTAGTGTTTCTGTTTTAATATTTAGACCTTTAATCCACTTCAATTTCAGTTTAGCGCCTGGTGAAAGATGTCGGTCTAGCTTTAGTCTCTGGCAGGCTGAAACCCAGTTTTTCCAGCACCATTTGTTAAAGAGGCTGACTTTTCTCCACTGAGGGTGTTTGGCTGCTTTGTGAAAGATAAGGTGGCTTAGTATGTCTGGAATTGTTTCTGAATCTTATAGTCTGTTCCACTGATCCTGGGGACTGTTTCTTTGCCAGTACCATGCTGTTTTAATCACACTGGCTTTGTACTATAGTTGCAAGTTGGGGATTGTGATACCACCTGCTATCTTTTTGTTGCTTGGAATTGCTTTTGCTACTTTAGGTCTCTTGGGGTTCCAGATAAATTTTTGGATTATTTTCTCTAGTCTGTGAAATATACCACTGGGATTTCAGTCAGAATTGCCTTAAATCTATATAGCAAGTTAGGGAGTGTAGCCATTTTGACAATATTGGTTCTTCCTACCCAGGAAAAAGAGATGTCTTTCTATTTTCTGATATCCTTTTTGATCTCCTTATTCAGTGTGCTATTGTTTTCAGAGAAGAGGTCTTTCACCTCCTTTGTTAGAATGATCCCTGATATTTCATTTTTTGGATGTTATTGTGAAAGTAATTGTTTCCTCTTTTTTTTTAGACAGGGTCTTGCTTTGTAGTTCGCGCTGGCTCTGAGCTCACTATGGAGCCTAGGCAAGCTTTGAACTCAGCAATCCTCCTGTCTCTGCCTCCCGAGTGCTGGGATTACAGGAGTGAGCCACCATGCCCGGCTGTTTCCTCTAGTTTTTGTTGTTCACCTTGTACCCAGCTACTATACTGAACCTAGAAGTTAAGTCAAGCAGTCTTTTGTTTGAGTTCTTAGGATCTTCTGTGTAGAGTATCATGTCATCATCAAATAGTGAGTTTCAGTTCTTCCTTTCCTGTATTTATTCCTTTTATTTATTTTGCTTTTCTGATTGTGGTAGGTAATGTTTCCAGAACTATATTGAACAGGAATAGTGATAGTGAACACTCTTGTCTTGTTCCTGATTTTAGCATGAATGGTTTCAGTTTTTGAACATTTAATATGATGCTGGATGTTGGATTTTCATAAATAGCTTTTATGAAGTTGAGATAAAGACCATCTATTCCAATTTTCTGTAGGGTTTTCATCATGAATAGGTGTTGGATATTGTCAAATGCTTTTTCTGCATCTATTGAGATGATCATATGGTTTTATCCTGACTCTTAATATACGGAATTACTTTTACTGATTAATGCATGTTGAACCATCCTTGCATCTCTGGGTGAATCCAGATTGGTCAGGATGCATGATTTTGATGATCCTCTATATTCTCTTTGTTAGTATCTTATTGAGTTTTGGATCTATATTCATAAGAGATTGGCTTGTAGTTATTTTCTTGGTTGGGGTCTTTTTCTTCTTTTGAAATCAAGGCAATAGTTGCTTTGAGGAATGAATTTGGGAGTCTTGTAACTCTTTCAGTTTCATTAAAGTGTTTGAGGAATAGTGGCATTAGCTCTTTTGTAAATGACTTATAGAATTCAGCAATGAAACCATCTGGACCAGGACTTTCTTTCTTGGTAGGGTTTTAATTACATTTTCAATTTCACTGATTGATATTGGAGTGTCTAGAATTTTTATATCTTCTTTATTCAATGTTAAAGATCACCTATGTTGAGGAATATGTCCATTTTTTTCTGTTTTCCATTTCATTGGAGTACAGGTTTTTGAAGCAGGTGTTGACTATCCTCTGGATTTATGCAGGATCTGCTGTGCTTTCACCCTTTCTGATCTTAATTCCATGGATTTGGGGCTTTTCTTTCATTTTTTGAATAAGGTTGGTTAAGGGTTTGTTGATTTTGTTTATTCTTGCAAAGAACCAGCTCTTCAATTGGTTGATATTTTGTGTCGTTCCCTAAGTCTCCATTGCATTTATTTCTGTTCTGACCCTTATAATTTCCTCCCTTGTATGAGCTTTGGGTTTGTCTTGCTCTTATTTTTCTAGGAACTTGAGGTTTAGCATTAGGTTGTTTATTTGAGCTCACTCTATTTTCCTATTATGGGCATTCATTATGAATTTCCTCATAGGACTACTTTCATTGTGTTTGATAGACTACTGTGTGCTCTACTGGCATTATCATTTAATTGTAGAAGCTGTCTAATTCCTTCTTTAATTGTTTCTATAACCCATTGGTTGTTCAGGAGAGTGTTATTCAATATCCACGTGTTTATGAAGTTCTTGCATTTTTTTTTTTTTGAGACAAGGTCTCGCTTTGTAGTTCAGGCTGGACCTGAGTTCACGATGTGGCCCAGGCAAGCCTCGAACTCAGCATTCCTCCTGCCTCTGCTTCCTGAGTGCTGGGATTACAGGTGTGAGCCACCACACCCACCATTGTGATGTGTGGTCCTGATTGCTGGTGGGCGTGAGCCACCACGCCCTGCACTGTGGTATGTGGTATTGATGGCTGGTGGGTGTGAGCCACCATGCCCAGCATTGTTGTATGTTATTACTGGGGATCGAACCAGGGATCTTGTGTTTGCTAGGCAGTCACCAGAACCACTGAACTAAATCTCCAGCCCCTTTTAATTTTTTTTTTTTTATGCAGTACCAGGGATCAAAGTTGGGCCCTTCTGGAGATTTAGCTCATGGTTCTGGCATCTGCCTCACAAGGTCAAGGTCCTGAGTTCCATCCCTGATAATCACATACAATGCTGGGCATGGTGACTCACGCCCACCAGCAATAAATACCACATATCACAGTGCTGGGTGTGGTGGCTCACACTTGTAATCCCAGCACTCGGGAGGCAGAGACAGGAGGTTTGCTGAGTTCGAGGCTTGCCTAGGCTACATAGTGAGCTCAGGGCCAGCCTGAACTACAAAACGAAACCCTATCTCAAAAAAAAATTATTTTCCATAATTTTACTTTCAGTCTATGGATTTATTTTGAATTAAGTGTGTTTTGTATACAGCATATTGTTAGATCTTGTTTATTAATCTGTGAATTTATTTCTTTTGAAGGATAATTGAAGCTATTAATGAGAATTATTATTAAAAAGTGTTAATTTATTCCTGAGATTGTGTTCTTTTGTGATGACTGAATTTTTAGTTTTACCTATTTGCCTTGTTTGATGTATTCTTTCCATCTAAATTTTTGTCTTTGTTGGTTTCATTTGCTTTCTAGGATATCCTTGAGTGGTGTGTGTGTGTGTGTGTGTGTGTGTGTGTGTGTGTGTGTTGGTTTGGTGTATATTGGTTCTTTTATATGGAATGCCCTTATTTTTCCATCTATTTTCAAAGAAAAAAAAATTTTTTTTTGAGACAGGGTCTTGCCTTGTAGTTCAGGCTGTCCCTGAGCTCACTATGGAGCCCAGGCAAGCCTCGAACTCAGCAATCCTCCTGCCTCTGCCTCCTGAGTGCTGGGATGACAGGCGTGAGCCACCACGCCCGGCACTGTGGTATGTGGTGTTGATTGCTGGTGGGCATGAGTCTCCATGCCCAGCATTGTATGTGGTTACCGGGATCGAACTCAGGACCTTGCACTTGCAAGGCAGGCGCCGGAACCATTGAGCTAAATCTCCAGCCCTTCAAAGAAAATGTTATAGAACATGTTAATCTGGGTTAAAATTTAGTTTAGTTTAGAGTTTGAAATACTTCATTTTAGGATCTGCCATTTAAAGTCTGATTGAGAATTTTGCTGTGATACTAATAGGCTTGTGTTGATGTGATTTTTCTGCCTTTCTCTGATACCTGTTGAGATTATCTTTTTTTTTTTCTTTGAAATCTGGAAGTTTGACTAAGATTTCTCATGAGGAGCTTCTTTTTAAATTGTAGTTGATTAATATTCTGTAAGTCTTACTTGTATACTGAAACCTTTTGTTATACTTGGAAATTTTTCTATTGTGATTTCTGTAGACAGATTTTGTATTCCACGTGTACTTTCTTGTAGTTTCTCTTTAACTCCATCTAGCCTTAAATTAGTCTTCCTAGCATTGTCTAGTAAATGTTGGATGATTTTTGCTTGGTCTGTTATTATTTTTCTTTCTTTGTTTCAGGTTTTTTTGTGTGTGTGTTGTTGTTGTTGTTGTTTTTTTGAGACAGATCCTCGCTTTGTAGTTCAGGCTGACCCTGAGCTCACTATGTAGCTCAGGCAAGCCTCGAACTCAGCAATCCTCCTGCCTCTGCCTCCTGGGTTCTGGGATTACAAGTGTGAGCCACCATACCCAGCTGTTTCAGATCTAAAAAAAAAATAATTATCTTCCTATAGAAGCAATAATCTGTACTTCTGTATCAACATATTTAATATCAAGGAGCTGGAAAAAATAGAAATAATGCACAAATTCCATATACAAATACCATATTCTGCACATGTACAAATAAATTCAAAATATTAAATGTACTTTGTGTACTATTTCACTTACTATATAGAACTCTGAGTACTAGATTCTGAGCATATTTATACAGACTTTCATTGTGGTAAATTGAGTACACTAGAGTTCTAGAAAACAACTATTTTGTTGTTGTTGTTGTTGTTGTTGTTGTTGTTTTGGAGGCAGGGTCTCGCTTTGTATTTCAGGCCGGCCCTGGGTTCACTATGTAGTCCAGGCAAGTCTCGAACTCAGCAATCATCCTGCCTCTACCTCCCAGGGGCTGGGATGACAAGCATGAGCCACCATGCCTGGCAAAACAACTCTTCTTGATGTAAACATCATTTTTGAGCTATACTGTCAGGATGAGAGACTATGCAGATGGCAAAACAAAAAGTGTAGTTGCGGAACAATTGCTCTCTGTAGACGCTACAAAGGACAACCTGGACATTGAAGCACTCTCTGGAAACTGGCACATTTGGCTGGAAGGTAGGGCAGGGTGGGTGGAGGATTGTCCTCTGGAATTCAGAGCTCAACACATGCTATTCCACGATGGCTGGGATATTTCCTCTTTAAATTTTCAACGTGTAAGACTAAGTGATTCCTGAGTAATATGCTGTAGGAAGAGACAGCCCAAGCATCTGCGAGCATTGCCAAATCTGCTTACCTGGATTACTAGTTTGCTCAAAGGAACCTTAGCGTAAGATTGCAGGAGTTTATGACTGGACCTAAGGAGCACATGCAGTAGTGTTGAGATCTTTAAAAGCTCGACTTCTCCTTGAATGAAAAGGCTTAAATACATCTCATTCAGATTGTTCATAATTTCAGTGCAAAGAATAAAAATGAGCTGCTAACTGTACAACTGTGCAGGTAACTTAAGGCAAAGCATGAGCTTTACTAGTATTTTCACCCGCCGTACTATACTAGCATCCACCCAAACAGCAGGGCCCAGGATTTCCTGTCTGAGAAAAACCCCAGGAAGCCCAGTAAAGCAAGATAGACTGCTAGAGGATGAACCTAAAGGTTGGAGGGGCCTTAATAAACAACTTCATGCTAAATCTCAAGCTACTAGAAAAAGAGGAGCAAAGCAAATCCAAAACGCATACAAGGGAGGAAAATATAAGGATCAGAGTAGAAATGAATGAAATAGACTAAAAGAATGATACAAGAAGTCAATGAATTGAAGAATTCATTCTTTGAAATAATGAACCAAATTGACCAACCCTTAGCAAAATTTATCAAAAAAAGGAACAAACGGCACAAAGCCATGTAATTAGGAATGAAAAACGTGAAGTCAGCACATATCTGGCAGAAACCTACAGGATAATCAATACCTACTTTGAGAAACTGTAAGTCAATAAGATGGAAAACACAGAAGAAATGAACAGATTCCTAGACACATGTGGATGATGAAAGTTGAGTAAAGATATTAAAATTCTAAACACTCCAATATTATCAGTGAAATTTAAAATGTAATTTAAAACCTACCAAAGAAGAAAAGTCCGGATCATGATGGCTTCACTGCCGAATTCTACCAGAAATTTAGGGAAGAGCTAATGCTACTACTTGTCAAACACTTTAATGAAATGGAAAGGGAAGTGATACTCTCAAATTCATTCCTCAAAGCAACCATTACTTTGATTCCAAAAGCAGAGAAAGACCCAACCAAAAAAGAGAACTACAGAACAATCTCCCTAAAAAACATAGATACAAAAATCCTCAATAAGGGACTGGCAAGCAGAATACAGAGGATCATCAGGAAGATCACACACCCTTATGAAATTGGATTTATCCCAGAGATGCAAGGATGGTTCAACGTACATAAGTCAATAAATGTAATACACTACATTAACAGAGTCAAGGACAAAAACCAAACAATCATCTCAGCAGATGCAGAAAAAGAGTTCAACAAAATCTAACATCCATTCATGATTAAAAAAAAAAAAAAACTTACAGAAGGGCCGGAGGGTTAGCTCAGTGGTTCCGGCGCCTGCCTCACAAGCGCAAGGTCCAGAGTTCGATCCCAGTAACCACATACAATGCTGGGCATGGAGACACGCCCACCAGCAATCAATACCACACACCACAGTGCCAGGTGTGGTGGCTCACACCAACCAGCAATCAGGACCACACATTACAATGGTGGGTGTGGTGGCTCACACCTGTAATTCCAACCCTCAGGAGGCAGAGGCAGGAGGATTGCTGAGTTCGAGGCTTGCCTGGGCTACATAGTGAGCTCAGGGCCAGCCTGAACTACAAAGTGAGACCCTGACTCAAAAAAAAAAATTGATGATGAAATAGAATACTTGCATGACAAAGAACACCCAAAAATTTTCATAAATATAAAACCCACTCTCCAAAAAATTCTAAAGAGTATCTTGGGAAAAAAAATGAAAATCAGAAACCCATGAGACCCAGAAGAATGAACCTATTGGACAAAATAAGACACTGAATGGAAAGGGGCAAAAGCAAAGAACAAAAGAACCAAGAACAGGAAAACATCACGACAGGGCTAAATCAGTCCACATCAGTCATACCCTGCATGTCTCTTGATGTAGTCTCAACTGGGGAGCTTCTATGAGCACAGGCCTGGACAAAACTATGCACACATTTCTATCAAGAACAAAGTAAATTTTTTTTGAGATAGGGTCTCACTTTTTAGTTCAGGCTGGCCCTGAGCTCACTATGTAGCCCAGGCAAGCCTGGAACTCAGCAATCCTCCTGCCTCTGCCTCCCGAGTGCTGGGATTACAGGCATGAGCCACCATGCCTGGCACTGTGGGGTGTGGTACTGACTGCTGGTGGGCGTGAGTCACCAAATCTCCAGCCCCAGGAACAAAGTAATTTTTACTGACAGTGCTATCTAAGCCCATGTTCAGAATAAAAAACCACCTCAGCAGAAGCACAATTTCATTAAACTATACTTAGATTGTCACTACATAGACTAGTTAACATTTTCATCATAGTGATAATATTTACTAGCTCTATATCAAGCACTTGGCACCTTTATTTTATAAAGAAGGAAACTGAGGATCCCAGGCGTCATTCTTGTAGGGTCACAGAATTAATAATGGTGGGTAGGCAATTGCATCTAGACCGCCTAACCACAGTCAGTCCATGTGACTGCCACACAGAGCTGTCCTGGTTTCCACCAGCAACATTCTGGATAATGTTAACACCACTTCCTTTTTACTTTTTTTTTTTAGACAGGGTCTCGCTTTGTCTTTCAAGCTGGCTCTGAGCTCACTATGTAGCCCAGGCAAGCCTCGAACTCAGTAATCCTCCTGTCTATGCCTCCCGAGTGCTGGGATTACAGGCGTGAGCCACCATGCCCGGCACTGTGGTATGTGGTATTGATTGCTGGTGGGTGTGAGTCTCCATGCCCAGCATTGTATGTGGTTACCGGGGATCGAACTCAGGACCTTGTGCTTGCGAGGCAGGCGCCGGAACCACTGAGCTAACCCTCCAGCCCTAGTAAATTTATTTCTATGATAAGTTAATATCCACTGTGCTTGAGACATAAAACTATTATCAGCTTTTATTATTTTAAATCTATCATTTCGTAGAGATGGAAACACTTTACCCTTTATTTTTGTTGTTTATCAAAGTAACGCTTACATTTAAACAAATACAACAGTGCTAAAATATGTCTGGTAAACTCCAACAATATCCTTTCCTACTCATTTCCAGGGCGAGTCTTGCTCTCCTAAGGAAACTACTGTGAACTATTTTAGCAGCTGTTGACTGTTTCTTCTGGCCTTTACCACTCCTACCTCCATTCTCCCTGTACTTAGAGGGTGAAAATTCAGGAATTTTCTTAGCCTCTCTTTCAGCTAAAGATGGCTATGTGACCCAGGTATGCCCAGGAGATGATTGCTGGGGACTTCTGGAAAATTACCCTTTCCTGAGCAAAGAGACACACATAACTTTTTCTGACCCCCTCCTTCATAGATGGGCTAATTGGAGCAATGATATTTTGTGACTATTTGAAGATGAGCATGAGGATGAGGACAAGATACTATGGAAGGAAAGGATAGGAGGTGACCCCCTCAATGAGCAGCTGAATACACATCACAATTACTATTAATTGAAAAAAATAATGCAAGATATGTTAAAGCCCCTATCATTTGAGTTTGTGATACTTGATGCAGAAAATATTTCTAACTGATAGATCTCCAAGATTCCTTACACTATCCCTATACTAGTATTTCTTAATTTAGAAAGTTAAGATGTTATTTCTTTTAAACCTATTATAGCAAAGGGGATCGAACCAGGAACCTTGCGTTTGCTAGGCAGGTGCCAGA
This sequence comes from Thryonomys swinderianus, assembly GCA_004025085.1. Taxonomy (NCBI): domain Eukaryota; kingdom Metazoa; phylum Chordata; class Mammalia; order Rodentia; family Thryonomyidae; genus Thryonomys; species Thryonomys swinderianus. Next base: position 13,913 of record PVIC010036152.1, read on the forward strand.
ACCACTGAGCTAAATCTCCAGCCAAAATAAACAAATTTTAAAAGGGCTGGACATGTCACTAGGCATGATGACCTCAGATGTCCAGCAAGGTGGCCATTGGCTGTGGAGCAGCTGTGGTTGGAGGCGGGCATCCAACGCGTGAAGGTGTCCACGGCAGCCACTGACCTGCTGCACTTCTTCACCAAGCAGGCCAAGACCAACCCTTTCCTCGTGGACCTCCCAGCCGCTACCAACCCCTTGAAGGAGAAGAAGTCCTGTGCCATCCTGTGACCCCATGACAGTGCCACCTACACCCCCACTGCCTAGGGGACCTCAATAAACAGTGACTGCTCCTTGAAAAAAAAAACCTATTAGAGCAGAAATGGGTTTACTGCTTTTCCATCTGCTCCACACATGCTCCTGTTTTCCGTCCTTTCTTCTTCCAATATTCTTGTGAGTCAATTCCTACAGTGGTTACCATAGTCAAGAAGTTTTCCTTTCTTTGCATTAAAAAATCTTGGTCTTAATAATCATTTGATTTTTTTTACACTTGAAATATACCTAGCACTAGTTTTCCCATTTGTTCCATTAGTTTTTTCATAAATCTTTCTAAGCGTATTTCCCAACAACTGTTCAAACCTATCAGTCCCTTTCTGTAGAAGCCAATAGGTTGCTTGATTTGGAGTGCTGTGTAAGACTTGTCCATGCCACTCTTAGGCTCCCTTTAAGGTGGCAGGTGGCAGGTGGCACAATCTGCCAGGGGACCTCTAACTACACAAAGTGGTAGCATTTGCTCTGGGAGTCTTTGATTTCTTTGGGGAATCCTCTGATATTTTCCACAAGCATAGATGCATGGCTCTTGTGATTTCTACCCATGATCGTGAGAGGCAATTGGAAGGAAGAGGAGGGCAACAGTGACAATAATGGCTTGTACTTTAAATTATCCCATTTGGGGCACTAGGTCTCCATTCCACTTCTACAGTGCCTTTTGTGGACCTCGACCAGGATTTGAAGAGTAGATCTGGTCCACAGCCAAAGTGCCCTGAATCGACCCACTAGCCTTGTGATCCCCATCCATGTGTAGACTATGCCTATGTCTTTCCCTGCCCTAAATTTTCAACCTCCACCCCATTTCTGCTTGCCAGAAAATTATTGAAATTTTCCCCCTCACTGATTAGAACTCTATGAACCTGTGAGTTTATATTCCTGATTGCATTACTCTTATTCTATGGCATCTCAGGAGTTAGATCAAAAGCATTCCATACTCTTTATTGGAAATCTGAGTCTTTCATAGATTTTTTTGAATATACAAGAGCAAGAATTTGTGAACACTTTGCAATGGAAAAATTTTAAGTCTTGGAATATGATGGATTTCTCTGAATTTTGACTCCCTGACATTATTGGACTCATTTATATCTGTAGATCTTCTCAATTTTATTTTTTTAATTTTAAAAAATTCAGATAATATAGGTATACATTATGATCCCATTCCACACTCAGGATTTGTACCTGAATTTGTTCATAGGAAATTTTTTAGATTATATTTATATATATTATATATAATTTTATATATAATTACATATAAAATTATATATAATTTATATATGTATAATTATATATATATATATATATATATAAATTCCAACGTAAGACTTGGGAGACAGCAGGTACAAAACAATAGGGGTACTCAAATAAAATTAAAATAATAGGAGTAAATGGAAAACATGGTTGGAAAGATTGTTTTGTTTTTGTTTTGCTTTTACAGTGCTGATGATCAGACAAAGAACATGTCACATACTCAGCAAGCACTCTTACCAATGAGCTATATCCCAGGGCCTATTTAGAAAAATTTGAAACCATTTATTTGAGTCCTTTGAATGTTGAATTTTTTTCTTTCTTTAATAAATTGAGTTTATTGGTACATTTTAGGGATACATTATGATCACATTCCTTCTAAATGTTGAATTTATTCTTGTTGACATAGAGGAGCTTTGGCAGGTTTCTGAGCAGGAAAAGGATTTAATTCCAAAAGCATTTGTCAGGGCTTTCCTTCAGTCTGGTCTGGGAAGGGAGCAAGAAGCCCATGGCTCCTCAGCTCTTGAGTGAAAATCCTCAGCTGCATCTGAGTTATTTGTAACTGTTGTCATAGCGATGAGTTTGGCGAGCCAGCTAGTGCTGCAAGCTCCTGACAGTGGGGAGGGGAAGGCGATTGGAGCAGATGGGAGATTGGGGGGGGTCAACTTGCTGCTCTGATTTGTTTGAAGCTTTCAGCTTGAGTTGAAGGTAAGAGTCCTTCAAGGAGAAAATAAAACATTGAACACTCTCCCGTTCAATCAGGAAGTGAGAGATAATTATGTTATGAAAATAGGTAAGAGAGGTCTGGCTGCTGACCCAGGGACAAATAAAACAGAGAGACAAAGACTGGACTAGAATTTCTTTTTGTAGAGGAGACACTGCCATGAAACTTAAGCCCAACACACTTGGAAGGAGCATCTGAAAACATTTCACCCACCTCCCCACCAATATATACATATCTTTTTGCCGTTTATATGGGAACACCTGGGATTCAGGTGATTTAAAACTGGCTCAGCACTGCATTGCAACACCAATGCTGACTTGAAATTAGAACCCAGAGGCCTCAGGACTCCTAAGTCTCAAAGTGGTCTGGGATACACAGCTCAGGAAAGTCCTCTATGACTGCCAACATAGGCCCTGTAAGAGTAAGACTGACTTGACTGCCTTGGCCTTTACCCCTGGCCTCCAAATCCAACACTTCTGTTTGGTTTACACCTCCTTCCTCACACACCTGTTATTGTCCTATTTCATCTTGGATAAATCTAAAGGTCAAAGGAAGAAAATGGCAGATGTAGGCAGCTGGCAAACACAAGGAAAAATGAATAAGGCTTAACAGTGGGTGAAGAGAAGAAACGTCTCATTGGAATATGGCTTACACACGCATCTGGGATGAGTTGGGCCAGATCAAGACAGGTACAGGTCAAAAGAAGGACCAATAAGAGCTGTGCTTGGAAAGAAAAGAGAGGCTCTATTGTTGCATGGCTCAGAGCTAGAATTCCAGACACAGATGGGATATTTCCTATTAAATATTGTACTTCATGTATGTCTATATGCACATAAAATTTTCTGGAGTAAACAAAACTCATTAAGTACATTAAAATGTTTCTCTTTTGGAGAAGAGGAATGGGACTGAAGTAACATAATTCTAGAGGACAAGTACATGAAGAAATATAGATATCAAGATAAGAGCTTTGAACTCATGATGATAATGTGCCTGAAATAAGGGGCATAAGCAACCTCACCTTCTGTTCAGAAGTTCCAAAATTATTTAAGTCCAATTCTTGTCAAAACAATGCATTGATGAGTATTTGTGAAAGAGGAGTGAAGTCAGCAAGGTGGATGAAGTAGAATTCCAAAATCACTCCCCTGCAGAAGCACTGATTTTGCCTACTACTCATGAATGAGAATGCTTTTATTAGAACTCAGGAGTCTGGTAGGGAAGCTCTAGCATACAACTGGAGGAAAAACTATGAGCACAGATACATTGAAGAGCATAAAAATGGTGATATCACTTCATTCACCTCCTCCTTCACTTAAAACAACACAGATCAGAAAAGGAGAAACTCTCTGGGTCTACAATTTCTCACAATGGGAAAATAAGAGGGCAATGTGAAAAATTGCCTGGGATGGATCCATGTTTTTCAGGCTGCTGCCTGATATGCCCACTCTGTATTGCCTTAACTATTTATCTGAGAAATTAGAAGAAGTGGAGACCAGGAAAAATATAAGATCATAAATAAGAGATCTTATCAACAACTCCTTCGATTTTATCAGAAAGCCAGACTTTGAATCTTCTAGGGTTCATCTACAGATAATTCCAAATGGCTATGGCTATGCTCAATGCCTCCCTCCACACATCAGCCCTTCCATAGAGATGTAATGTGTAAGTATCTCACACAGCAAGCTCAAGTCTATAGGAATGAGAGAAGGCATATATTGAGCATTCCAGGGCACCATGGCATGGAAATCAGTGAGGACACTCAGAGAACCCAGCCAGATATGCAGGATCAAGAGGAGGGATATAGGCTCAGTAATTATCTCCAAAGAGAGAACAAATTCATGCAACAGGTATATCCAAAGCAAAGATTAGGAAGAGGTTAAAATTCCTGGTTAGGTTGACAGATGACACTTTCACTCTCAAAACCAGTTGATAAAACATAGAAATTTGATTGCTTCTTCATACGTAAAAAGAGCAACACAAGACTTCAAGGAATAAGAAAAATCAAGGAAACATAACATAACCAAAGGAACACAATAGTATTCCAGGAACTAACACACACAAAAGGAGATGTACAAATAGCTTTACAAAGAATTCAAAGTAATTGTTCTAAAAATCAGCTAGTTAAGGGTCAGAGATTTAGCTCAGTGATTCCAGCACCTGCCTAGCAAGCACAAGGTCCTGAGTTCAATCCCAGTAACCACATACAACAATATTAGGCATGGTGACTCACACCCACCAGCAATCAGTACCACATACTGCAATGCTGGGGTCGGGCCTGTAATCCCAGCACTTGGGAGGCAGAGGCAAGAGGATTGCTGTGAGTTTGAGGCTTGCCTTGGCTGCATAGTGAGCTCAGGGCCAGCCTGAACTACAAAGAGAGACCCTGTCTCAAAAAAAATCTGTTAGTTAAAAAGAAAACACATGGGGCCAGAGGGTTAGCTCAGTGGTTCCAGCGCCTGCCTCGCAAGCGCAAGGTCCTGAGTTCGATCCCGGTAACCACATATAATGCTGGGTGTGGAGACT